>JAPFFP010014277.1:0-16912 GCA_026153255.1 Solanum medicagineum
AATGTCCGGATGTGGTTTCTTAAGGATTTGAAGGTCTAAAGCATGAGATATGATATGATTGACTATATTATGATGAAATGAGCTTATGTATATGATATATTCTATATAAAGTGTTGCATTAGACCATGCTCGATTCGGGTGACCTAGTTAAGGGGTCAACATCTCAACCACTAGGGTGATGGGTACTATCATCACTAACCTTGATGAGGGGTTTGTACTTTGAAAATCTAGCTTGATCTCTTCTACACATATGATATTCTATATCAGCATGAATTAGTTAAGCATGTTTTACTTATGCATTGATCATGCATGTTATATTGTTATAAGTATGCCTATTTCCTATTGTTATGCATTTTGATTATGACACTCAATTCTTATTTACATTGCATCCTACATACTTATTACATTCAAACGTACAAACACATACTCTATGCCTACATGATGTCACCATATAGAAACCAGTGCCCAAGTTGGTCATCCTCCTCCACGTGGCTAGTTCAGTGCTATTCAAGCTAGTTGGTGAGTCCTCCACTCCGAGGACCTTAGTCTATCATTCTCCTATTATATATTGAGACATTCTTCCTTATTGTCTATTTGACCACGAGGGTGAGCCAGGTTACTTTGTCTTGGCCCCCATTCTTATCTATGTATAGAGGTGTTTGTTGGACATGTTATGTATCTTTGCTAAGAGCCTTGACTCTATTATTCTTAATGTCCATGATACGAGCTTGTCTTTGTTCTCTTGATTATGATGGTCTGCAAGCTTTCCCCTAGTCTTGTTGTCCCTATTCTTATTCTTTTATGTTGTATCTATTGCTTCTGCGACCAAGGAATGATGTTCTCAGAGGCTTGCTTGGGGTCCCTTTGGGTTCCCCTTGTGTCGTGTCACGTCTAGGCCCTAGGCTTGGGTCGTGGAAGTTATGGTTGTGGAGAGGTAGACCACAAGATTATTGATTTTCCATATGTTCAAAGGATGAGTAAGGGTGGTCGACCTTTGGATCGAGGTGGTCATGTTAATCAAGTGGCTCAAGGAGGGGATGGGGTGTCCGATTCTATTATCTGTAAGTTGAAGGTTCCTTGGCTTTGTTGTGCATGCATTTATAGGCCCTGTTAACCACTAATTCTTCTCTATTCTTTTTGGTCACTAGTGGGGCTTCTTGTGTGCCCAAGTTGTTGTGTGGACTTTTGGTTTCTATCCTTTTATTAAGTATATTGTTGCTAAAAGATTCATAGGTGTTGATCCGGGTTCGTATTGCATTAGGTCTTGCCTTCTGGCTTATTGGATTTGATGTGGTGGATTTTGATGTGGTACTTGGAATGGGATAGTTGCATGCATGTTGTGTCTCCTTTGGTGGTAGGACCCGTAGAGTTAGAATCTGACTTCCTTATAAACCCATCCTTGAGTGGAAGAGTCTTGATGTGGTGGTCAAGTGATAGCAAGGGGGTAGGTCTATTTCATGTCATAAGGTACAATTGGTCTCTACGGGGTTGCATTTATCATCTTATGAGAATTGGACGTGTTGAACCTAAGTTGCTTTGTTTATATAATTGTTGTTGGTAGTAGATGAGGCCTTGAATATCCCTTTCCGATATTTTGAAATTAGGGTAATGTCTTTTGGTGACTAGTACACTGGTTATTCCTATAAGTCTCATGATTAAGATCTTTAATCCCTACTCTAATAGGCTTATGGTGGTTTTGGTGATGATATGATGGTTCATTTCCCTAATGGGGTAGTGCATGTGAGTCATTTGAGGGCAGTACTACAAAGTTTAAGGAAGAAAGTTGGATGCTAAATAGGAGAAGTGGGAATTTGGTTGTAAGAACTTACCTTCCTAGGTCGTGTGGTATCGATTGATGGTATTAAAGTGGACCCTAGTAAGACGAAGGTGATTAGAGATTGGCCTAGACCTTTGAACCCATTGTATATTAGGAGCTTCCTAGGCTTAGGGGCTAATATCGGAGGTTATGAATAGGTTATCTTCTATTACTTCCCCTATGACTTAGTTAACCCTAAGTAAGGCTAATGTTGTGACCGACATTTTGAGTAGGGTGATTTGATAGGTTCGGGAGTTGCTATCTCTTGTGTGATCCTTTGTGCTAATAGGATTCATGTATGTATCCCGGATGGTTGCGTGAGTCTATAGTGGCTAGAAGAGATCTATAAGGGTTGCCTTATGTTCATAGAAGTCTAGTCTTGTGATCTTGGATAAACTCAGCTTGATGTGTTAGAGGTCTTGGGATAGTTTGGTTTGCTTGCATAGCATGTTCCAATAATTGTGGAACCCATAAGGTTGTAATAAGATGGGTGAGCATGGTCGATCTATTTGGTCATCTACAATAGGTTAGTCACGTTTCTAAGATTGATCTTTAGTTCGGGCTTTGTCCCCAAGTGAGGATGAGGGTAGGTGATATCCCTAAGTGTCTTTTCGGACTAGGAGTGAGCACTTTGAATATGGGTAGAGTTGTTTGGTTGGTTTATGCATCGATTCTGTGTATGGGTTTCATGAATAGGGTCTTAAAACCCTACTTTGATATGTTTGTGCTAGTCTCTGGTGATAAGATATTGATTTATTTAGAGCTTGTAAATTATTCGGGGGTAGTATTGTAAGTCTTGGAGGATGAGACGTTGTTTGCTAGATATGATAGGTGTGAAATGTGGATAGCAAGAAGGTGGTTTGACTTCTTTAAGGATTATGGTATGAGTGTGCATTAGTTTCTCCGGTAAGGCTAGTGTAGTGATTGGTGCTCTAAGTAGTCTAGTGGTGTCCATAGTGGTGGCAAGGAGGAGACTAGTAGGGTCCATAGTTTGGCTAGATTGAGGATTAGGTTGAAGGAAGTTGAGCATGGTGGTGTAGTTTTCTTGATGGTTCCAAATCTTCTTTGGTTGGAGAGGTCTAGATTAAGTAAGGCCTTGATTCCATCTTATTAGGGTTGGAAGTTTTGGGTGAAGAGATGGTAGAGTGGACGTTATCTCCTAAAAGGGAGATGGTGGTTCGTGGCAACAAGTGGAATAGGTGTATTCAAGGTTGACAGGTGAGTTATGGTTGTGATGTCCTTTTAGAGTGTAGAAGAAGTTGGTAAGGTTGCATATGAATGGAATTTACCTAGGGATATGATTATGGTTTGTTCGGTTCTTCATGTTTCTAGGTTGAGGAGATGTGTTCGTGGCTCTAGTGCTATAGGACCCTTTGAGATGGTGGGTGATGTGGAGGATTAGTTGACTTAGGAGAAGGTCCCGGTGGAGGTGAGGATGGACAAGTGAAGAGGTTGACTAATATTGATATGGTGTTCGTTAAGTCCCTTTTGGTGGAGTCATCTATTCGTATGTGTCTCTCTGGGAGCCTGTGTGAGCATGGGAGAAGCAACATCTGTATCTCTTTCATTCTATTCAAGCTTCTATGATTACAAGTCTTATGTTTCAGCCCCCATGTCATTCATATGCATTCATGTTTAAATTGGCAAGTTTATGATGATTTTACCCTTATGTTGAGATGTTGAAAATGGTGTTTTAAATGTAATGTTTCATACTGGTTGGGACTGATTTATTCATGATCACTTTTCTCATGTATGTTTCTTCGACTTTCGGGGACGAATGTTCCCAAGGGGGATATATTGAAGCGACCCAAAAAAGTGCCCAAAAATGAGCCTTGGAAGTGCCCGAAATCGTAATTTTCATATATCTAAAAATCCATTCATTATTTTGGGAAATCCAACTTCATATTTTTATCCAAGGGGTCAAATTGAGTGGGGAATAAGTCTAACCTAAATTTTAGAGCAACCGTATCAAAATCCAAAAATCGCAAAAACGCGAGTTAGGAGGGTCAACTTTAAAGGGACATATCTTTTAGGATACAAAGAAATGTGTGGCCTAGAACTACCAAATTAAATCTCTTTGAATTAGCTATCCAACGCACTTGGTTTCACCATATTCCGAGTCTAGATGAAGAATGTGTGCCCATTTTCCTAGAATGCATTTGTGCAGAAATGCAATTCTAGTGAGTAATGTGCGTCACTTCTGCGAGGCGAACCAGTGCTATTTTGGTCCTTTTTTTATATTTCGGTCCAAGATTTTCAAGTCTTGGGCCTAAGGGTTCCCATACTTGAAAATGGCTATACTTAGCCTTATTTCACCCTCATATTATCTTAAACATTCCCCAATACTCACTCAAACATTTAAACTAATATTTCTCTCATGATTCAAGTCCCAAAACCAAAGACCAATCTTAAGGATTTCATTCAATCTTCAAGTCTCCATTAAAGTCTTCTTCAAGAGCTTCTCCAAAGCTAAGCTATGTGGGTTTCTTTCATGGGTTCTTTACACCCATGATACCCAAGCCTCCTTTTACTCAAATTGCATGATTTAATATTGATATAGAAATGGGTCTTGCATATTATGAAATTCACTGCACACTATGTTAAAGCTATGTAAAGTTGTGACTGTTTTGCTATGTTTTGTGCTATAAATCTTAAATGTATTGTAAGATTTGATGAGGGGTTTTGATGTATATTGCTTGAGGGTGTTGCAAGGTTTTTATTGATGGTTTTACAATGGATTTTCTTGCATGATTTCACCGCTATATTTCATGTTTTTACACTAGCATTACACACCCTCTAAGTGTTTGATAAATTGTCCGGATGTGGTTTCTTGAGGAGTTGAAGGTCTAAAGCATGAGATATGGTATGAATGACTATGTGATGATGAAATGAGCTTATGTATAAGATATACTCTATATAAAGTGTTGCATTAGACCATACCCGATCTGGAGGGATAAAAGCCCAGGTAACTATGGTGGGGGTTTGTACTCATCAACCATGTAAGGGGTTTGTACTTCGCCACCGTGTTGATAAGGTGTGATTATCATCAACCATCTGAGGGATTTGTGCCACGCAACCACCAAGGGGTTTGTACCTTGAATATCTAGCTTGGTCTTTTCTACACGTATGATATCCTATATAAGCATGAGTTACTTAAGCATGATCTACTTAAGCGTTGATCATACATGTCATACTGTTATATTATACCTATTGATTAATATTATGCATTTTGACTATAATGCCTAATTCTTGTTGCATTGCATCCTACATACTTAGTATATTCAAACGTACTAACGCATACTCTTGCCTACATGATATCACCATGTAGGATTCAGAGCCCAAGTTGATCATCCTCCTCATACACATGGCTATTTTGGTGCTACTCAAGCTAGTTAGTGAGTCCTCCACTTTGGGGACCCTAGCTCTATGTGTCTCTTATTATGTATTGACACTCTTCTTTATGTTCTATTTTGACTACGAGGGTGAGCCCGATTGCTTTGTCTTGGCCCCCGCTCCTATCTATGTAGTAGAGGTATTGTTGGACGTGCTATGTATCTATGTTATGAACCTTGATTCTTTTGTCTCTTGATTATGATATTATGCAAGTTCTCCCCTTAGTCCCTTGCCTTTGTTTTCCAAACTTGTACATATTACTTAAGTATTAATCTCTCTCCCTTAGTCCAAGTTCCCCTTGTTTAAGTTTCTTGTGTTGCTTTACTTTGCTTCCGCAACCAAGGAAGTGTAAGGATATGCTAAGAGGCTCGTTTGGGGTTCCTTCGGGTTCCCCATTCGCTGGTCACGTCTAGGCCCAAGGCTTGGGTCGTGACAGATATTTAAACATCCCTCCTCGAGCTTAGAAAGACACTATGATGCATTTTTTCAAAATCACAAAATTCGTGCAAAATTTCGCAAATCCGACTTCATTTTCTTGTTCAGAGGGGAAATTGAGTGGGGTATGAGTACCTACAAGGTATACTTCATTTGTATCATGAAAATAATTTTTTGGCGAAACTTGCAAAAACAGTAGCTATCCACGACCAGTCCGCGGTGCAAATGTGGCGCAGACTAGTTCAAAAAGTACCAAAATTTTCTTTTTATTACTCCAGGGCAATTGGGTAATAACCCAATACCTATATACACGAAAATCCCCCATTGTTAAGCTATTGTGAGCCCTAAAATCTAACCAAAAACCTCTCAAATTCCTCTCTGATCTTCATCAAATTATCCATCCATTCTTAAGGTTTTCAAGAAGTCTTGTTGGAATTCAAGGAAACCAAGTCAAGCCCCAAGCCCTCATTAAGATTCAAGTGTTCCAATCTCTTTTCGGATCTAAGGATTTCATTCAAGCTTCAAGTCTCCATTCAATTCTTCTTCAAGAAAATCTCCAAATTCAAGGTATGTGGATTTCAACCATTGGGTCCTTTCATCCATGGTGCACAATCTCCCTTTTTTACATAAATTGAGTGATTTATAGTAGATTTACTTATGGGTCTTACTTACTATGAAGTTGACGATTAACCATGTTGGGGTTTCATGAAATTGTGATTGTTTAAGCATGTTTTGAGTTATGAATCTTTGATCTAACTTGAGATTTGATAAAAGGTTTTGATTTATATTGCATGATGGTGTCACCAAGTGTTTGGTGGGTGGTTTTACATTGGATTTTTTTGCATGATTTCACTCTTGAATTGTATGATTTTACACTAGCATTACACACCCACCAAGTGTTTGAAAAATGGCCTTTCAAGGTTTATTTAAGTTTTGATGATCTATTGGTTGATTTATGATTGAAATGACTCTGTGATGATTTTGGACATTCTAAAGATATGTTTAATTCATGGAAATGTTGATGATGTTGTAAAACCGGGTTTAAGCCCTTTCTTAAAGATTTCACCTCTTGTGAACCATTTAATGTTGATCTTGTGGAAGGGTAATGTTTATGATGAACCACTCTTATGTTGAAGTTGGGGTCACCATTAGAGGTCAAGGATGTTTTAGATCTACTCGTGCCAGAATTCTATGTTTCTCATAAGTTATCAAAGTTATGATTATTCTAATTATTCCATGGGACTAGGCTTAGCACCAATGGATGGAGGGTTCGCTTTTTCCTTGAACTATGTGCTACCATGGACTATGTTATACCCCTACAATACTAGTTGATCCATTTAGTACACTTTCTCTTAAAACCCTTTTCGAAATAGGGTGGGTCCCCGTAAGGTGAAGTGAGATCATAAATCCTTTTCGAAATAGGGCGGGACCCTTTAAGGAGGGTTACTTCATCCAAAATGGGGTGGGACCCCATAAGGTGGAGTATAGTTTACCGTGGCAAGTAGACCACCTCTTTACTGATGAGGGGTAATCATCGAGATTCCAAGTTGTAGTTTTCGGTTGAGATCCCTTCCAACACTTATGTATTATGATCTATACAAGTTGATTGAATCGTAAGCATGTTTTACTTTAAGCATCATTTATACATATCATATTGTTATTATGCTATTCATTGCTTATGATTATGCATTTTGACTATGTTGCCCATATCTTGTTGCATTGCATCCTACATACTTAGTACATTCAAACGTACTAACTCATACTCTATGCCTACATGGTGTTACCATTTGATCATCTTCCTCCTCCACGTGGCTAGTATAATTTCTATCAAAGCAAGTGTGTGAGTCCTCAACTTCGAGGACATACTTCTCTTTATTTATGCTATGTATTGACTATTCTTATATTGGTAACTTATGACTATGAGGGTGAGCCCGGTTGCTTGTCTTGGCCCCTCGCTAAGTTCTATGTCTAGAGGTGTTGTTTGGATAAGTTATGTATTACGCTTGACCTTTGACTTATCTATGCTATTAAGTATTAAACTCTCTCTCCCTTAGTCCTATTTTCCCTTGTTTATGTTTTCTATTGTTGTTTATTATTGTTTTCGCGACCAAAGATGTGTGTATGATATGCTAAGAGGCTTGTTTGGGGTTCCTTTGGGTTCCCCATTCGCCGTGTCACATCTAAGCCCTATTTTGGGTTGTGACAAACTTAGTATCAGAGCACTAGGTTGTTAATGGTCCTCGGCATCTAACACACCGCGCCGATTAGAGTTTTATTCATGGTTTTTTTGTGCACCACGACTATGAGTAAGAGGCTATGAGATATTTTAGGATATGTTTCCCTTATTCTTACTCTATGTCGTGCTATAGGAGTTAAGGTATGTTTTTCCCCTTAACGATTGTTCTTTGTTATACTAGATCATGTGTAACACAAGAGAAAGAAGAGCCCGCTCTACCGAAGAACAACCAGCTTATGAAGAATTCCGAGATGCACTTACTATGTCAGCTTATGCAGTGATTAATCAAATCAACCAAGGGGTCTTAGCCCCTCATCCTCCTACTCTGGAATCTCGAGTGAGGGATTTCATGAGGCTGAACCCACCGAAGTTCAACGGGTCTTAGGTGGATGAGGACCCTCAAGAATTTATTAATGAGTTGTACAAGGTGTTGTCTATTATGGGTGTGAGTTCGAAAGAGAAGGCGGACTTAGCGTCTTACTAAATCAAGGGGGCGACCCAAATATAGTATACTCAATGGAAAGAGGAGAAGGGGAACAATGATGTGATCCTTGGGAGGAGTTTAAGGTAGTGTTTCTCAACCAATTCTTCCCTCTTGAGCTTAGGGAGGCAAAAATGATGGAGTTCATGAATTTAAAACAAGGATCTAAGAGTGTGAGGGAGTATGCCCTCAAGCTCAACCAACTCTCCAAAAATGCTCCCCAATTGCTTGCTGACCCAGGGTCTAGAATGAACAAGTTTGTGATGGGTGAATCCGATTTGGTGAATAAGGAGTGTCGGGCCGCTATGTTGATTAGAGACATGGACTTGTCCCGCTGAATGACTTATGTCAAGCAATTGGAAGTGGAAAACATGAGAAAGACGAGGAGTAGTGTGGCCAAAAGGGCCCGTTTTGATGGTAATTCCCAAGGGTGGCCGATTTAAGCAAGGCCAAGGGTCTTTCGATGCTCTTACTAGAAGGTTTGCTAATGATAATCCAAGACATTAAGGTGGTAATGGTGGAGGGCCCAAGCCCAAGTGCCCTACGTGTAGGAAGAACCAGGATAGCCCATGTTAGAGGAACTCTAGTGCTTGCTTTGGACGTGGTGAAATGGGTCACAGGGTTATAGGGTTATTGATTGCTCTCAAGTTCAAACTAAAGGTAGAGATGGTTGGCCCTCAAGGCCAAGGGGGTGCTCTAGCAAAATAGTTTCTATACTCTTCAAGGGAGGCAAGGGGATGATTAGACACCCGATGTTGCTATCGGTAAGTTGAGCTTTCTTTGACGTGGATGTGTATACATTGATGGGTCCCAGTGCTAGTATTTCTTTCATCATTTCTATTGTTTCTAGTGGGCTTCTTGTGTGTCCCGAGTTGTTATGTGAACCTTTAGTGCCTACCTTTTTGTTGAGTATACTGTTGCTAGAATGTTCATAGGTGTTGTTCCGTATTCATCTTGCATTAGATCTTGCCCTGTGACTTGTTGGAGTTGATGTGGTGGATTTTGGTGTCATATTTGCGGTGGATTAGTTGCATGCATATTATGTTCCCATTGATTGTAGAACTCGTACAGTTAGAATCCGACTCCCTAATGAACCCGTCTTTGAGTGGAAGGTTGTCAAGTGGTGGAAAAAGAGGTAGGTTCATTCTTGTCTGAAGGTACAATTGATCTCTAAGGGTTGCATTTATCATTTTGTGAGAATTAGGGGTTTTGAACTTAAGTTATTTCTATTGCGTTGTTTTTGGTGGTAGATGAGTTCTTGATGTCCTTTCCAATATTTTGAATTTGGGCCAGTGTCTTTGGGTTTGGCTAATGCACCAACTATGTCTATAGGTCTCATGTATAGGCTCTTTAATCCCTATCTTTTATGTTTGTGGTGGTCCTTGGTGATGATTTGTTGGTTTGTTTCCAGAAGTTAGGAAGTGCTTGTGAATCATTTGAGGGTCATGTTGTGAATTTTGAGGAATGTGAGGTTTCTTGTTAGTTATTGAAAGTGAAAAATCTTTGGGTAGCAAGAGAGTGGTTGGAGAAGTTCATCAGTTGACTAGGTTGGGTAAGAGGTTGGGTAAAGTGGAGAATAGTGGTGTAGTGGTTTAGATGGTTTCGAATTTTCTTGGGTTGACGAGGTCTAGTTAAGCAAGGCCTTGATTCCACCTTACTAGAGTTGGGTGTCTTGGTGAGGAATGGTAGAATGGAGGTGTTCCCCCAAGGGGGAGATAGTGGCTTTGGGTGCTAAAGTGGCCCATCAATGCACACACATCAAAGTCGAAGAAAACTTTAACATATCGGTAACAACATTGGGTGCCACATCCACTCTTGGAGCCTATTAGTCAACATGACCACCTTGTTCTTGAGGTCGACCACCTTTACACCTTTTTCGAGCATGAAGACAATGAAAAACCTTGTGCCCACCTCACCACAACCATAACAAGCATTAATGCCCCTCAGGCATGGGCCTCTATGACTTACCACATTTTGAGCACTTAGAATAAGCTACCACACCACCACCACCTTTAGGACTTTGGAACTTTCCTTTTATATAGGCCCTCTTGGCCCGTCTCGCCTCCCTCTTACCACTTGAAGTCTTGGGGGCAGCTACTTGTTGATTGAGTTGAGTTGTCAATTTTGTCACCGTTTGGCCAATACCCATAGTGCATTGTGAACCACCATTTGATATATCACCATCCTGAGTAGCTTGAGACATATTCTAAAATTCAATGATTAAAATAAGAAATAAGACTTAGGGGACTTAATTCTATCGCACGACATAGATCAAAAAAGGGAAACATTTCCTAAAACACCTCATAGCCTCTCATTCATAGTCGTGGCGTACTTCACAACCATGAGTAAAACTCTAATCGATGGCATGTGTTGGACTCCGAGGACCATTGACAACCTAGTGCTCTGATACCAAATGTCACGACCCAAACTAGGTCCTAGACGTGGCACGGCGGATAGGGAACCCGAAGGGACCCCAAACAAGCCTCTTAGCATATGATACACACATCCTTGGTCGCAAAAGCAAGATAAACAAAAAGAGAAAACATAAACAAGGGAAATTGGGACTAAAGGAGAGAGTTTAATACTTAATTAACATCGATAAGTCAAACCCAAGCATAATACATAACTTGTCTAACAACACCTCCAGACATAGAACTCAGCAGGGGCCAAGACAAGCAACCGGGCCCACCCTCATAGTAATGACCATAAGTATTCTGAAATATACAAGATGTAGTCTAAGCATAAGCATGAAAGAAGATAAATATTGTCCCCAGACATGAGGATTCACCAAAGCTAACTTGAACAATCCATCTAGCCACGTGAAATAGAATCAATGGGAGCTCTGGTTCCTACATGGTAATATCATGTAGGCATAGAGTATGTGTTAGTACATTAAAATGTACTAACTACATATGATGCAATGCTACAAGAGATAGACAATGTAGGCAAAATGCAATAACATAAGCAATGGATAGCATAATAACAATATGTCATGTATGAAGGATGCTTGAACTAAAACATGATTATATAGAACATATTACATGTGAAGGAAGATACCATCTCTATATACCAACCAAACATAGTACTTGGAATCTAAGGTAGACCATCCCTTAGAAGTGATTGAGTTACCAACCCCTCAATTGATTGACGGACATGACCACCCTCCGCCGAGAGTGATTGAGGTACCAGCCCCTCAATTGGTTGATGGCTTACCACCCCCATCCGAGGTAATTGAGGTACCAACCCTTCAATTGGTTAATGGACATGACCACCCTCCATCGGGAATGATTGAGGTACCAACCCCTCAATTGGTTGACTGACATGACCACCCTCCGTCGGAAATGATTGAGGTACCAACCCCTCCCCAATTGGTTGATGCCTTACCACTCCAATCCGATGCAATTGAGGCATCACCACTCAATTGGCTATGGTCATCTTACAATACAATCGATACTTCTCATGAAATCAACACATATATACCATCCTTTCATCATCATAAAGTCATTCAACTCATATACCATGCATTAGGGCTTCAACAACTCAAGAAACATAATCCGGACATTTTATCAAACACTTGGCCGGTGTGTAATGCTAGTATAAAACCATGCAATTCAAGAGTAAAATCATGCAAGTAGATTCAATGTAAAACCACCCACCAACACTTGGTAGTACCCTCAGTCAAGATACATCAAAACCCTTCATCAAATTTCAAGATAGATCAAAGATTCATAGCTCAAAATATGCTTAAACAGTCACACTTTTACAAAAAACCATCATAGTTCATAGTCAAATTCATAATAGAAGACCCATAAGTAAATCAACTTAGAAACATGAGATTTATATAAAAAGAAAGCCTAGGCAGCATGGGTGAAAGGTCTCAATGGTTGAAACCCACGTACCTCAACATTCGAGAATTCCTTGAAGAAGATGGAGATGAGAACTTGAAGCTTGAGTGATTTCCTTAAGATCCGGTATGAGATTTGGCACTTGAATTTTGAGTAAAATATTTGTCTAAGTGAGAGTATTGGGAAAAGTCTTGTATGATATGAAGGTGAATATGGCTAAGTATAGGTATTTTCATATATGGAAAGACTTAGGCCCAAGATCCAAAATTCTTGGACCAAACTATAAAACTAGGCAATTTTAACACTAAGCGCGCCCCTAGCGCGTTGTACCTGGGGCGCGATTCTTCAGTGGAAATCGCCAACTTTGGAATTTTGAATTTGATATGGTTGCTCTAAAATCGAGGTTAGACCCATGTCCCACTTAATTTTTCTCCTGATCAAGAATATGATGTCAGATTTTCGATATCACGCATGGATTTTGAGATATATGAAAATTACGATTATAGGAACTTTCGAGGCATTGTTTTAGGTACTTTTTGGGGACGTTTCAGCAAGCTCAAGTTACATCTTGTTTAACATAAAGCTGGAGAAATTTACACTCGAGATAAAATCAAAATAGCTAAATAAAGTTTGCACTTCTCGTCCTCGGAACTCAACATGAATGGGATCAATATGAGGTGCATGGTTCAAGGGAGGGGTGGGCAGAAATACCAAAAAACTAAAAAATCAAATCAAACCTAACTAGTTCTGTTCTTCGATTTAAGTTCTTCAGTTTTTCAATTTGGCGTCGGTGTTCTTTTTTCAAAAGTTTGCTTTATTGATTTGGTGTTTAGTGTAGGGGTCTTAAAACCTCAGTGCGCCTAAGATCGAAATTATAATTCATATAATTAGCAACAAATTATAATTCATATTAGTATCTTTAAATGCTATTTTCCAAGAAAAATTCAAATATTTTAACCAGTTTATGTCATGCAAAGGATGTCTTTGTGCTTGTTTTCCTCAAGCAATAGTTAGGGTCGCAAGTTTTTAACAAAGAAAAATATAGTTTTTAAACACAATATGTCATGATCCGAAAATCGAGTGTGATGGCACTCACCTAACCCTCCAAGGCAAGTCATCCCAAAACCCAAACAACTTAACAATAGCAACAGAAGCGAAAGATAACTGTCTAGTAATATAGATTAGCGGAAGGAAACAAACTACAACTGTCCCAAGGACTGGTGTCACATGTACAAGCCTTTATGTATTGAATACTCAAATGAAATGCAAGGCATAATATCTAGTCCTCAAATAGAACAAAAACATAAAAAATGGAATGCTCAAGGCTTGTTGAAGACATAAGCATCTACCTCGCAAGAAATCCGGAAGCTCGATCCAATAAGAAGGAAGTCTAGCAAGATGGACCGGGCTCACACCTATAAACAACAGAGTACTCAGCAAATGAAAATAACCTAAATTAAAGCAATGAAGAACACAAGTAACTCCTTAAATCCCAACAACAATATCATAATTAATATACAATTACACCAAAAAAATATGATATGAGATGACGTGTATGCGATGAGATGTAAATAATGCAATGCAATGTCAAATAATCGTGATGCATGTCTATCCTAGAATACATATCAACTGATCAGATGATTACCTTAGATGGAACCCATGGGAGCCACATGGACCATGTATCTGTGATCATGGTCGACAATGTCCTCGACTCATGTCACCTGTCCGAAAATAACCTCGGAACGTCCTAAAATGACCTCGAACCACTGACATATTACCTCAACTCAACTGGTAGAGACCTTGATCACCAATCATTTTGTTACATTACTCACATCTCGGCCATAGCAATCACAAGTGTCAATGCACAAATAATAATGGATGCAAGATACATGATCACAATTATATATTAATATCAACATCAAAATGACCTCATTATTTTAATGCCATCAATATCTCAATATCATTAGTGTCACAGTATCATCAATATCTCAACATCATCAGTGTCTCAATATCATCAATGTCTCAATATATCATATATACTCACAAAACTAGCCAGAACCATTTCCCTTCAGTTATTCATCAAGAATGAAACATCAACTCATAAATATCATCATAACGTAACTAATCAATACAACAAGTGATGATCAAGCCTACAAAAATACAATTCTACCCCTAAATACTCAATTTCATACACATAGGAGAATACAAGGTTCATTCATACTTAACAAAAGGTTAGAAGTCCACTTGCCTCAAATAAAATCACGACTTTTCCCCTTCTACGATATTCCAAATCACCACAATCTATTCATATATGGCATCACAATCACATAACAAATCTAATGACATTAAAATCAATTAATTCAGAGAGAAAAGTTAAAATGGTCAAAAATCTCATGCTGGAAAATGTAGCCGAAAATTGAAAATTAATGGATGAAAATGTTCTAGATGTAACAAGGAATTCATTGATGAAAAAGGTTTCAAAAAGGGAGCTAAGATGAGGGAGAAATCAATTATTTAAGTTTAGGAAATTCAATTCCGAAAATCCCCAAATTTCATCATTAAATCCCCAAATTTAGAAATTAAAACACAAATTAATCAGTGTAAATTATTGAAATTGGTTAGAGAATAGTTACCCAATCAATTTGCTTTCAAAATCTTGAAAATCGTCTCTTAGAATGAAGCTTGAAATGTCAAAAATGGTGGAAATGGTTTAAATCACATTTTTTAAAGGATACATTATTCAGGCATGAATGACACTCCACGAACGCGGAAGTCAGAGGGGCTTGCACTCAGCGAATGCGGAGGCTTCGGGACCTCACACGGCCACAACTCTACGGACATGGTCCCTATCCCGCAAACACGAAGGTCTAAGCAAAATGACCTCCATAAATGCAGACTTATAGGCATGAACGCGGGGAACACCTGAACTTGCACCAGAAATAGTCAAAACCAGCAAATACTTGCTCAAATAAACCACAACATGGATCCCTGAGATTCGTTCAGAACCACGTGAACACAAACCAAACGTAGAAGACTACCAGAAATGACGATCTGGACTTAATGGAATTGTCTAAATTTGAATTTGGAACCTCCATGGCCCCGAACCCTTGAAAGATCATTTAAACTAATTTCGTACCTAAAAACTCAAAGTATTTATAGAACCTCTAAAAATTACTACAAAGCATTTCAAGCATTAGTTTCACCACCCACAATCAGTGGAACAGACGGAATGCTGATATAAGCTCCTGAACCTCGAATGTTGACCAAAGTCAAACCTATGATCCAAAATGAACTAAAAATGTAACTTTGGGCCTAAAATATTTGTTTTAACTCCAAATTATTTTCAGCAAGTTCTCTTAGAAAAGATCCGGCATTCCAAAACTGATGGAATTGACGAAATCGAATTTTGACTCTCGAACCTCAAAATAACCACATAACTCAAAATTTCCAACTTTACGCCTTTTAAAATTCTTTGTTTTTCAAAACTCAAACTTTTTACAATATTTTCAAAATTCAACTTTTGACTTATCCAAAAATGATTAAAGGAAACTTTTGAGAGGGGCAAAATAGTAATTTGGTCAAAAGTACCAAAAATGACCTTCGAGGTCATTACACAATAAGTGTTCCATGAGAGCACATCATCACTTGACATGATTTTAAGTTTTTAAGTGTCTTATACTTTGATTTTATCCTTGTTTTGTTTTTTATTAGTTTGCATTAAAAAAACATTTTAAGAACCTCGAATAAAATCAAACTGAACTTGAAAAAACCAAACCAAAATATTTCAATTCAAAATATGGTGCACACTTTTTCAAAACTAAAACCCAAGAATCGAACAAACATTTGCTAAACGGAACCAAAGAATCCAATTCCCACCCATAGGCTAGGCCATAGGCATGGAGCTCATACATAAGACAAGAATAGAGTATCACCTCAACTGAAGTATAAGGACATATAATATGGAAAATCGTTGATGTGTCTCATCCAAATTAGCATATCAACATCGAATTCTTAAGACCTACTTTGATTCATTACCTCATTATCTCACCCTTAGCTCAAAGGCCATCTCTCTAAGTTTGTGAATCGATTCTCCTTACTAAGCTATTAATACAGCTCTCTACACGGTCAGGGCATCACTATTACTAAGAACATCTTTAACTCTTCTGTTGTACTATACTCAAAGATATAATACTGCTACAAGGACATTCTTCTAAGATACTACTACTAGCTTCCTTCTATCTCTATGGGCGCCTTGCTAAACTTGTTGCCCTCATTGGCATATATAGCCACTATCTACAATCTTTATGATCTAACCTCTTCTTTTAATCTATTAACACTCAACTTCTATGCTCCCATACATTTGACAAACCTCATCATTATCCATACATAAACCCCCATCGACCTAATTACTAAGGGTGACAAAGGAGTTACATGAACCTACTCCACATTAACAACTTAAATATACTATTAAGGTTCCATAGCAATCCATAACTTAGAGTTTCACACAACTTTTCACTATCATCGATATCCATCTTAAGCCTCTTCTTATCTAATGATTTATCCTTAATTCAATGTTTCCATCTAAGGGTAGCTACACCATACTCATAGCAACACATTCCTTGCAAGTCAACATCTTAATTTCAAACATACATTATGGCAAGTTTCTTAGAGAAAATCTTGAGCTAAGACTATCACTGTCATAATGT
>JAPFFP010014288.1:0-39881 GCA_026153255.1 Solanum medicagineum
TATTAATACACTTGTTATGCAGTAGCTTGTACCTCATAATTGGGCTTAAATGGGTGACACATTTGATGGACCAAGGCTGCCCGTTTTTCAGTTTTCTTCTTGCTTATGTTTGGGCCTAATTTAGCAAAGACATTGTGATGTTTTTGAGCCCCTTTTATTATCATACTTGGACTGAGTATATAGTCCATCTATGCAGCTAAGACTTCAGCTAAGGTAACACCATTAATACAGACTTTATTCATAATCGAACTTAGACAAATTCGACGTCGGGCCTCGTCCCCGATTAGGTATCAATTTTAAGCTAAGTAGGTGACTCACCTACTAGATTATTAATTCATACAATAACCTCAATTCTTTTACTTAGTTTAGGGCTAATATATCCTCAATTTAAGACCAACACATATATACCCTCGACCCTCTTAAGCATTTGAACTCATGTATCGCCCATTAACACGAGATTCGAGCACTTTCAAGAATTGACACTAATTTGACCAAACCATAACATGATTCATTTACATTGAATTAGTACATGTAAAATGTGGGGTGTTACATAAAGAGTCAAAGATCATTTCATAGATAGATAACATATCCAACAAACACCTCTACTACACAGATAAGTGCGGGAGGCAAGACAAAGAAACCGAGCTCACCCTCATAGTAAAAGTAGAACATAAAGAAGGGCGTCTCAATACATAATAAGAGAAACATAGATAAACATTCCCGGAATGTAGGGCTCCCCAAGTAGCTTGAGTAATACTGAACTAGCCACATGGAGGAGGAGGATGATTAACTTGGGCTTCGGTTCCTACATGGTAATATCATGTAGGCAAGAGTATGCATTAGTACGTTTGAATGTAGTAAGTATGTAGGATGCAATGCAACGAGAGATAGGTATCATATACAAAATCATAGCAATAGGCAATTGGCAATAGGCATAATATAACAATATGATATGAATGATCAATGCTTAAGTAAAACATGGTTAAATAACTCATGCTCATATAGGGTATCATATGTGTAGAAGAGACCAAGCTAGATTTCCAAATTACAAACCCGTTGGTACCTGATGATGATCTCACCCATCACCCTAGTGTATGAGGTACAAACCCCTCAACTTAGTTGATGATGATCTCACCCATCACCCTGGTGTGTGAGGTACAAACCCCTCACCTATGTTAGTGGCAATCTCACTTACCACCCAGGTGTTTGAGGTACAACCCGCTCAACTAAGTTAGTGGCAATATCGCTACTACCATGGTATTTGAGGTACTAATCCTTCAACTAGGTTACCCGGGCTCTTAGTCCCCCTGGATCAGGCATGGTCTAATACAACACTCTATATATAATATATCATATGCACAAGATCTGTTCATCATCATACAGTCATTCATGTCATATATCATGCTTGAGACCTTCAAATCCTCAAGAAACCACATCCGAACATTTTATCAAGCACTTAGAGGTGTGTAGTGCTAGTGTAAAACCATGCAATTCAAGAGTGAAATCATGCTAGTGTATTCAATGTAAAAGCTTCAACAGATACATGGTAACACCCTCAAGCAATAGACATCAAAACGCTTCACCAATCATTTCAAAAGATCCTATATTCATAGCTTAAAACATGGTAAAACAGTCACAAATTCGTATGCTAGAGTGTAGAGATTTTCATAATAATCAAGACGCATGAATAAATAACATTTAAATCATGCAATTTGTAAGAAATAGAAGCATGGGCATCATGGGTGAATGGAACCCGTGAAAGACACCCACAAGCCTTGGCTTTGGAGAAACTCTTGGTGAAGATTGAAAACTGAGGCTTGAAGCTTGAAAGGAAATCCTTATATTTGGAAGAGGTTTTGAGACTTGAATTTAGGAGTGAAAAATATTGCTAATTGTTTGAGTGAGTTTTGGGGAATGTTTAGGATGATATGTTGGTGAAATATAGCTAAGTATAGGTAAATACATGTTTGGAAACACTTAGACCTAACAATAGATATGTTGGACTGAGTTGAACAAAACAGTACCAAAAATATGCACCTACGCGTCGCAGAAGCGGCACACTTTGCTCACTTTTTTCAGCCCACTTAGAAAATTCATAATTCGATTCAGTTGCTTAAGAATCGGGGTATGACCCATTTCCCACTCAATTTGACCCCTTGCACAAGAATATGAAGTTGGATTTTTGAAATAACAAATGTATTTTTAGATATATGAAAATTATGATTCTAGGCACTTTCGAGGCACATTTTTTGTCACTTTTTGGGGTCATTTCACATTGGACCTTCAATTCCTCAAGAAATCATGACTGGACATTTTATCAAACACTTGGCGAGCGTGTAGTGCTAGTGTAAAACAATGCAATTTATGGATGAAATCATGCAAGAATATTCAATGTAAAACCATCCATCAATACTTGGTAACACCCTTAAGCAATATAAATCAAAATCATTCATCAAATTCCACAATGGCTCTTAATTCGTAGCTCAAAACATGCTAAAAAAGTTACAATTTCATGAAACCCCAACATAGTTCATAGTCTATTTCATCATAAGTAGGACCCATAAGTAAATCAACATAGAAACATGCAATTTATGTAAAAAGGAAGCTTGGCACCACGGGTGAAAAGACCTAATGGTTGAAACCCACATACTTTAGCCTTGGAGAATTCCTTATTGATGATTTTAATGGAGACTTGAAGTTTGAGTGAAATCCTTAATATTCGAAAGAGATCTGGATACTTGAATTTTGAGGTGAAATATTGTCCAAGTGTTTGAGTGAGTTTTGGGTAATGTCCTGAATTATATGAAGGTAAGATATGGCTAAGTATCAGTATTTTCATGCATGGGAAGGCTTAGGCCCAAGACCTAGAGGCCTTGGACCGAACTAAAAATAACTGGGCAAAAATAACACTGGTCCGCGCCCCAGCCACGTCGCGTCGGGAGTGCGGATCAACACTGGATAAGGAATTTTAGGAATTTGAAATTAAGATTCTTTTGCTCTAAAAGCGGGGCTAGACCCTTTTCCCACTAAATTTTGCCCCGTGATCAAGAATAAGAAGTAGTAATTTTGATATCATGTACGGATTTTGCGATATATGGAAATTATGATTTCGGGCACTTTCGAGGCACATTCTCGAGCACTTTTTGGGGTCGTTTAATATCTCACCCTTGGGAACATTCATCCCTGAATGTCAAGGAAGCATACATAAGAAGGGTAATCATGAAGAAATCATCCCCAACAAGAATGCAACAATAAACTTAAACATCATTTTCAAAAATCTCAACATAAGTGTTAAAATAACCTTGAACTTTGTCAATATAAATATGAATGCATGCATATGACATATATGGCTAATACATGAGACATGAAATCACATAGAACACTTAGAAGTAGTACCTTAGGCTTGAGTAGAATGGAAGAGATAAGGATATCGCTTTTTCATATCTGTTTCGGCTTCCCAAGTAGCACTTTCAACTTGTTGGTTCCTAAAGAACCTTAACGGAAGCCACATCCTTGTTGCTCAACCTCTTAACTTGTCTATCAAAAATCTGAACCGGAACCTCTTCATAAGTCAAGTTGTCTTCAACAATACCCACAACATCAAGAGGCACAATAGTATTAGGGTCTCCCACACATTTCCTCAACATGGATACATGAAAGACCAGATGAACCAAATCCGTCTCACTAGGCATTTCCAACTCATAAGCTACCTTGCCAATCCACCTCATTACCTTATCAGGACCCACATATCTTGGACTCAACTTGCCCTTCTTACCAAAATGAACCTCACCCTTCATGGGTGACACCTTCAAATATACCAATCACCAACTTTGAATTCAAGATCCCTTCTCCTCACATCTGCACAGGACTTTTGGCGACTTTGGGCTTTTCTATACCTTTCCTAATCATTCTAACCTTCTCAAGAGCCTCCATAATCAAATCTGGTCCCACAAAGCCACCTCTCCAACCTTAGACCACCCAACCGGTGATGTACAACGTCTACCATAGAGAGCCTCAAAAGGAGTCATACCAATACTGGAATGATAGCTATTGTTATATGGAAACTCAATCAATGGAAGACGATCATCCCAACTACCCCTTAACTCCAATACACAAGCTCTAAGCATATCCTCAAGAGTTTGGATAGTTCTCTTGGCTTAGCCATTTGTTTGAGGGTGAAAGGCCATACTAAGCTTAACTTTTGTACCAAGAACTCGTTTAAAGGAATTTCAAAAGTGTGAAGTAAATTTAGCACCACGATCCGGTATAGGATAGACAAGGGAATCCCATGCAACCTTACCAACTCATCGATGTATAACCTAGTAAACTCTTCAGCCACATACGTAGTCTTAATCGGTAGAAAATGAGCCGATTTTGTTATTCTATCAACCACAACCCAAATGGAATCAAAATCCTTTCTAGTCTTTGGCAACCCAACCACAAAATCCATATTAATTTCTTCCCACTTCCAAGTAGGAATCTCTATGTCTTGGGCTAGGCTACCCGGCTTTTGGTGTTCGGCTTTGAATTGTTGGCAACTATGACAACCGGATACAAATTTGGCAATGTCCCTCTTCATGCCTCCCCTACCAATACACTTCCTTCAAATCTCTATACATTTTGGTAGAACCAGGGTGAATAGAATAAGTAGAATTATGGCTCCCTCAAGGATTTTCTCCCTCAAGTCATCAACACAAGGTACACATAACCTACGTTGGTACCTAAGGCACCATCTACCCCTTGGGAGATAAACATGCACCCCATACAAATAGTGACACCAAAATTTCAAAGCAAAGACCACGACGGCTAATTCAATAATTCTTTTCACGCACTTTAAGTTGTCTAGAAGCATAGGCAATCACCTTACCATTTTGAATTAGAACTCAACCCAAACCAACTCTAGAAGCATCATAATACAAAATAAGCCCCTCTAGCCTTTTCGGTAGTGACAAAATAGGAGCGGACACAAGCTTATCGTTCAATATTTGGAAACTCATTTCATACTCATCGATCCACACAAATTTGGCTTTCTTTTGAGTCAACTTGGTTAGGAGAAGCAATAGAGGAGAACCAATTCACAAACCTCCGGTAGCAACCTACTAAGCCTAAGAAACTCCTAATATTCAATGGGGTCAATTGTCTAGGACAATTTCTAATCACATCCATCTATTTAGGATCCACCTTGATACTGTCCCCCGACACCACATGACATAGAAAGGCAACCTCCTTCAAGAAAAATTCATACTTCTCATATTAAGCATACAACTGCTCTTCCCTCAATCTTGGTAGCATTACCCTCAAATGACCAATATGCTCCTCTTCACTATGTGAATAGATCAAAATATCATCAATAATGACCAAATCAAAAGAATCAACGTAGGGTTTGAAGACTCTATTCATAAGATCCATGAAGATGGCTGGTGCATTGGTCAACCCAAAGGACATTACAACAACTCATAATGCCCACAACTAGTCCGAAAGGCCTTCCTTGGAATATCACTCTCCCTCACCTTCACTTGATGATACCCGAACCAAAGATCAATCTTAGAGAAGTGACCAGCCCCTTGCAATTTGTCAAAGAAATCATCAACACTTGGAAGAGGATACGTATTCAGTATTCTAACCCTATTAAGTTGTCGGTAGTCAATACATATTCTAAGGGACCCGTCTTTCTTCTTCACAAAAAACACCGGTGCACCCCAAGGTGATTGGCTAGGCCTAATGAAACTATTCTACAACAAATCCCTCAATTGCTCCTTCAACTCCTTTAACTCCATCCGGGCCACATGGTAAGGGGGAATAGAAATGGGTTGAGTATCGGGAAGGAGGTCTATGCTAAATCTATTCCCCTTTTGGGAGGAACATCAAGAAGGTCATTTGGGAAGACATCTAGGAACTTTTTTACAACCAAAACCAACTCTATGGAAGGGACTGTGGACTCCACATCCCTAACCCTCACAAGATTATAGAGACACCCCTTAGAGATTAATTTACGTGCTTTAATGCAAAGGATGAGCCTAACCTTGACCACCACATCATGACTTTCCCACTCAAGAACGGACTCATTTGGGAATTGAAATTTGACCCTATGGGTTCTACAATCAATATGGGCTTAGAATGCATGCAACCAATCCATCCCAAGAATGACATCGAAATCCACCATTTCCAACTCAACAAGATCACAAGGTAATATCTTATGCAAAATGCAAATGGGAGAATTTCTATAAACCCTTCTAGGAACAATAGATGCACCAATAGGAGTAGAGACCTCATAAGACTCACACAGCATTTCGGGCTCAACATGAAACTTTTTGGCAACAAAAGGGGTAACAAAAGAAAGACTGGCACTCGGATCAATCCATGCATACATATCAAAATCAAAGACTTTTAACATACCGATGACAACATCAGGAACCTCCTCAACCCCTAGCCTCCCTTGGAGTGCATAAAACCGATTGTGTCTTGGGGCACTATCTTGTCGGCCACCTCTCCCCAAAGAAACAACATTTGCACTATCTTGTTTCAGTTATGAGGATAAGCAATCTTTTTTTGACCCACTTACCCACATCCATAACATGCATTAGTGTTTTTCAAACATGGGCCCCCATGACCCCTACCATATTTTGGACACATAACATTTGGCACCACACCACTATTACCTTAGGCCCTTGGGTAGTCATTAGCAAACCCTCTATTAGAAGCTTGAGAAGACCTTTGGCGTTGATGGAACTAGCCACCCTTTCGACTTTGGAACTTTCACTCAAAACGGGCTCTCTTGGCTTTATTACTCCTCTTCCTCAACTTTTCCTCTTCCATTTGTTCATCATAGGTCATCAAACGGGACAAATCCATGTCACTTATTAATAAGGTGAATCGACATTCCTCACTCAACAAACTAGATACACCTATCACGAACTTGTTCATTCTAGACCTTGGGTCGGCAACCAAGTAGGTAGCATATTTAGATAGTTGATTGAACTTGAGGGTATACTCCCTCATATTCATAGACCCTTGTTTCAAATATATAAACTCCACCACCTTGGCCTCCCTAAGCTCAAGAGGGAAGAACTGATTAAGAAAAGCTGCCTTGAACTCCTCCCAAAGAACCAAATTATTGAGTCGCTTCTCCTCCTTCCATTGAGTTGGTAGGCTGTCAACTCTGCTTTCTCTTCCGATCTAACACCCATGATAGCCAATACCTTGTAGACATCATCAATGAACTCTTGAGGGTCCTCATCTACCTTAGACCCATAGAATTCTGGTGGTTCATCCTCATGAAGTCTCTCACCAAAGATCCTAGGGCAGGAGCATGAGGGGCTTCGGCCCTTTGATTGACTTGGTTGGCCATAGCTTGAGCTAACAAAGTGAGAGCATCTCGGAGCTAACCATGAGCTGGTAGTTCCTCGGGAATACGGGCTATCTCTTTTGTTAGGCATGATCTAAACATGATAAAGAACATTTATTAGAGGGAAAACTCACCTAACTTCTATAGAACGACATAGATCAAGAAGAAGGAAAATATTTCCTAAAACGTCTTAAAGCCTTTTACTCATAATTGTGGTGCATTACACGACTATGAATAGGACTCCAATCAACGTGGTGTATTGGATGTTGAGGAACATTAACAACCTAGTACTCTAATAAAAAGTTTCTCACGACCCATGCCTAGGGCCTAGCATGACATGATGAATAGGGAATCCGAAGGGACCCCAAACAAGACTCTTAACATATCATTACACATCATTGGTCGTGGAAGCAAATACATAACATAATTAGATAAGAAATAAGAGCAAATGGAACAAAGGGAAACTTTCATAGCATTAATGTCAAAAACAAGAGAGTCAAGGCTCATTATATAACATGTCCAAAAACACCTCTAAAACTTAGATAGGAGCGGGGGCCAAGACAAGCAACCGGGCTCACCCTCATAACGATACATACATAAAAGAAAGATAGTCTTAGTACAGCATGAGATCACAGACATTGTTCCCAAAATGAAGGACTCACTAATTATCGTGAGAGAAATCGTACTAGCCATGTGGAGGAAGATGCGAAATTGGGGCTCCAGTTCCTACATGGTGACATCAAGTAGACATAGAGTATGCATTAGTATATTTGAATGTACTACATATGTAGGATGCAATGCAACAAGAGATAAATATGTAATTGAAATGCATAAGCATAGGTAATGAGTAGCATATAATAATATGGCATGCATAGAAGATGCTTGAAGTAAATCATGTATATATAGAATATAATACAAGTGCAAGAAGAGACCATCATCATAGAATTCATAACCTATTGAGGTACTAACCCCTCAAATGGTTGGTGAATTGTCTCACCCTACCACCCATGGTGGTTGAGGTACCAACCCCTCAACCCGATTGTCAATGTACAAACCCCTCAACAAGGTTATCAAGGTACAAACCCCTCGACATAGTTAACCGAGCTAACAACCCCCCGAGTGGGGCATGGTCAATTCCCAACATGATATGGGAGAATATCAAATACATACAATCCTTTCATCATCATAAAGTCATTTAACTCATAAGACATGCATTGGACCTTCAATTCCTCAAGAAATCATAACTGGACATTTTATGAAACACTTGGTGTGTATGTAGTGCTGGTGTCAAACCATGCAATTTAGGGATGAAATCATGCAAGAAAATTCAATATAAAATCATCCATCAATACTTGGTAACACCCTCAAGCAATATACATCAAAACCCTTCATCAATGAACCGAACCCAAAAAGTGCTCGAAAATATGTCTCGGAAGTGGCCGAAATCTTAATTTTCATATATCTCAAAATCAGTGCGTGATATCCAAAATCCGATTTCATATTCTTGTTTAGGGGGTCCAATTGAATGGGAAATGAGTCTAAGCCCAATTTAACAGCAACCGTAGCAAAATTTGAAAATTGCAAAAATGCGATTTTCGGTGGCGATCTGTGCCCCTGGTGTGACACTCCAAGGCCGCACCACAGTGTTATTTTTTCCCAGTTTTGTTGAGTCAGTCCAAGGCCTTTAGATCTTGGTCTTAAGTGTTCCCATGTGTGAAAATACCTATACTTATCCTTATTTTACCCTCAAATCATTCAAGACATTCCCTAATACTCTCTCAAACACTTAGACAATATTTGATCTCCAAATTTCAAGTCCCAAAACTCATCCTGATCTCAAGGTTCTCATTCAAGTTTTTAAGTTTCGATCTCTAATCTTCTTCAAGAATTCTCCAAAGCTAAGGTATGTTGGTTTCTTTCATGGGTTCCTTTCACCCATGAAGCCCAAGCTTCCTTTTACCTAAAATTGCATGATGTAAAGTTGATTTATTCATCGGTCTTATTTATGGTGAATTTGGCTGCACACTATGTTGGGGTTTCATGAAATTATGATTGTTTTAGCATGTTTGAGCTATGAATCTAAGATCTATTGTGAGATTTGATGAAGGGTTTTGATGTATATTGCTTGAAGGTGTTACCAAGTATCTATTGATTGTTTTAAATTAAATTTTGTAGGATGATTACTCTCTTGAATTGTATGGTTGAGCACTAGCACTACACATCCGCAAAGTGTTTGATAAAATGTCCGGTTAATGTATTTTGGGGGAATTGAAGGTCCAATGCATGTCTTATGAGTTGAAGGACTATATGATGATGAAAGGAATGTATGTATATGATTATATCCTATATAGTATTGGAATGTGACCATGCCTTGTTCAGGGGGTTAAGAGCCCGGGTAACCATATCGAGGGGTTTGTACCTTGATACTAACCAAGGGGTTCTGCCTTGGTAATAGGTTGAGGGGTTAGTAGCTCAATCATCATGGGTGGTAAGGTGTGAGTATCCACTAACCAATCAAGGGGTACATACCTTGGTAACCGGTTTAAGGGGTTAGAAGCTCAATCACCACAACCAAACAAAGGAGTTTGTACCTTGGTAACCTATGGGTTTTATAGGTTGGTTTCTTTTTAAACCTTGTATTATATTCTATGTAAGCATGTTTTACTTAAGCATTGATCAAGCATGCCATATTGCTACTATGTTATCTATTGCCTACTATTATGCATTTTGGTTATAGTACTTATATCTTGTTGCATTGCATCCTACATACTTAGTACATTCAAACCTACTAATTCATACTCTCTTCCTACATAATGTTACCATGTAGGAACTGGAGTTCTACTTGATTGTCCTCCTTCATGTGGCTAGTACGACTTCTCTCAAGCTCTTTGGTGAGTCCTCTATTTCGAGAATGATGTTTATGATCTCATACTATGTTCTAAGACTATCTTTCTTTTATGTATATGTTGACTATGAGGTGAGCTCGGTAGCTTGTGTTGGCCTCTGCTAAGTATCTAAGTTTTAGAGGTCTTGTTGGACATGTTTTGTATTATACTATGAGCTTTGATTCTCTCTTGACTCTTGATATTATGATATGAGAGTTTTCCCTTGGCCCCCTTTATCCCTATTTACTATTTCTTGTTGTATTTTATTGCTTCCACGACCAAGGATGTGTAATGATATGTTAAGATTCTTCCTTGGGGTCCCTTTGGGTTCCCATACGTCGTGTCACGTCTAAGCCCTAGGCTTGGATCATGACAAACTTGGTATCAGAGCACTAGGTTGTTAGATCCTCAGAGTCCAACACACCAAATCAATTATAGTCTTATTCATGATTGTGTTGTGCACCACAACTGTGAATAAGAGGCTATGAGACGTTTTAGGAAAAGTTTCCCTTCTTCTTACTCTACGTTATGCTATAGAAGTTAAGGTAAGGTTTTTCCATTCTAACGATTGTTCTTTGCTATGCTAGATCATGCCTAACACAAGACAAAGAAGAGACTACATACCTAAGGGACAACTGGCTCATGGTGAGCTCCAGGATGCTCTCACTTTGCTTACACAGGTTGTGGCTAATCAAGCCAATCAAGGGGCCCAAGCCCCTTTTGCTCCTACACCAGCATCTCGGGTGAGAGACTTCATGAGGATGAATCCCCTAGAATTCTATGGGTCAAAGGTGGATTAGGACCCTTAAGACTCATTGATGAGGTCTACAAGGTTTTGGCTATTATGGGTGTTAGATCGGAAGAGAAGGCGGAGTTGGTGACTTACCAACTCAAGGGGGTGGGAAAAATATGGTTTGATCAATGGAAGGAGGAGAAGGGAATCAATAATGTGGTGCTTTGGGAGGAGTTCAAGGTGGATTTTCTTAATCGGTTCTTCCTTTTTGAGCTTAGGGAAGCCAAATTAGTAGAGTTTATGAATTTGAGATAAGGGTCTATCAGTGTGAGGGAGTACACCCCCAAGTTCACTCAGCTCTCTAAATGTGCTCCCTACTTGATGGCCAACCCAAGGTCTAGAATGAATAAATTTGTGATGGGTGTTTTCAATTTGGTGAGTGAGGAATGTCGTTCTGCTATATTGATTAGTCACATGGATTTGTCCTGTTTAATGACCTATGTCGCTCAAATAGAGGAGGAAAAGTTGAGAAAGACAAGGGGTAATGAGTCCAAGTGGGCCTGCTTTGAAGGGAGGCTCCAAAGTCGAAAGGGTGGCCGGTTCGAACAAGGCCAAAGGTCTTCTCATGTTTCTAATAGGGGGTTTGCCAATGACTTTCCAAGGGCCCAAGGTTTTGGGGGTGTGGTCCCAAATGGTGTGTGTCGAAAATGTGAAAAAGGACATAGGGGCCCAAGTTTGAGTGACACTAATGCATGTTATGGGTGTGGAAAAGTTGGTCACAAGAAGGTTGAATGTCATTGTAACCGCAACAAGGGTAAGGAGATCCATCCACAAGGTGCAAATGTGGTGCCTTTGGGAAGGGGTGGTCAACAAGGTGGTGCCCGAAGGAACAATCGGTTTTATGCTTTGCATGGGAGGCAAGGGGTTGATGAGGTGCCCAACATTGTTACCAGTATGTTAAAAGTTTTTGATTTTGATTTGTATGCATTGATTGATTCCGGTGCCACTCTCCCCTTTTATTGCCAAAAAGTTTCATGTTGAGCCCAAATTGTTGTGTGAGTCATTTGAGGTATCTACTCCTATTGGTGCATTTATTGTTTCTAGAAAGGTCTATAAAAATTGTCCTATTTGCATCTTGTATAAAATATTTTCTTGTGATTTTGTTGAGTTGGATATGGTTTATTTTGATGTCATTCTCGGGATGGATTGGTTGCATGCATACTATGCCTCTATAGATTGTAGAACCCATAGGGTCAAATTCTAATTTCCAAATGAACCTGTTCTTGAGTGGGAGAGTTATGATGCGGTGGTCAAGGGTAGGTTCATCTCTTGCATTAAAGCGCGTAAGTTGATCTATAAAAGGTTTCTTTATCATCTTGTAAGAGTTAGGGATGTGGAGTCTAAGGTCCCTTCTATAGAGTCAGTTTTGGTTGTAAATGAGTTCCTTGATGTCTTTCAAAATGACCTTCCCGATGTTACTCCCAAAAGGGAAATAGATTTTGGTATAGACCTCCTCCTCGATACTCAACCCATTTCTATTCCACCTTATCGTATGGCCTCGACAGAGTTAAATGAGTTGA
Organism: Solanum medicagineum; assembly: GCA_026153255.1. Taxonomy (NCBI): domain Eukaryota; kingdom Viridiplantae; phylum Streptophyta; class Magnoliopsida; order Solanales; family Solanaceae; genus Solanum; species Solanum medicagineum. Next base: position 12,544 of record JAPFFP010014288.1, read on the forward strand.
AGGAGCAATTGAGGAACTTATTGGAGAAGGGTTTCATTAGGCCTAGTCAATCACCTTGGGGTGTGCCAGTATTGTTTGTGAAGAAGAAGGATGGGTCTCTTAGAATGTGTATTGACTACGGGCAACTTAATAGGGTCACTATCAAGAATAGTTACCCTCTTTCAACGATTGATGATTTGTTTGACCAATTCTAAGGGGCTAGCGACTTCTCTAAGATGGATCATTGGAGTCTGGCTACCATCAAGTGAAGGTAAGGGAGTGTGACATTTACAAGATGGCCTTCCGGACTAGGTATGGGCATATAAGTTTGTGGTGATATCTTTTGGGTTAACAAATGCACTGGCCATCTTCATGGATCTTATGAATAGGGTCTTCAAATCCTACCTTGATTCGTTTGTTGTGGTCTTCATTGATGATATTTTGATCTATTCACATATTGAGGAGGAGAATATGGGTCATTTAAGGGTAGCATTGTAAAGGTTGAGGGAAGAGAAGTTGTATGCTAAATATGAGAAGTGTGAATTTTGGTTAAAAGAGGTTGCCTTCCTATGTCATGTGGTCTTGGGGGATGGTAATTAGGGTGGATCCTAGAAAGACAAATATGATTAGAAATTGTCCTAGACCATTGACCCTGTTAGATAATAGGAGCTTCTTGGACCTAGTGGGTTACTACTGGAGGTTAATGAGTGGGTTCTCTTCTATCGCTTCCTATATGACCAAGTTGACTCAAAAGAAAGACAAATTTGTGTGGCCCAATGAGTATGAAAAGAGTTTCCAAGCATTGAAATATAAGCTTATGTCTGCTCCTATATTGTCACTACTAGAAGGGTTAGAAGGGTTAGAAGGGTTTGTTGTGTATTGTGATGCTTCAAGAGTTGGTTTGGATTGTATGTTGATGCAAAATGGTAAGGTGATAGCCCATGCTTCTAGACTACTCAAAGTTCATGAAAAGAATTATCCTACCCATGATCTTGAGTTAACCGCCGTAGTCTTTGCTTTGAAAATTTGGCATCACTATTTGTATAGGGTGTATGCTGATGTGTTCACCGATCATAAGAGTCTTCAATATATATTCACTCAAACAAATCTCAACTTAAGACAAAAAAGGTGGCTAGGACTTCTTAAAGACAATGATATGACTATGCATTATCATCCCGATAAGGCTAATGTTGGGAGGATGCTTTGAGTAGGGTGTCTATGGATAGCCTAACTCATGTTGATGATGGAGGCATAGAGGTACCTAAGGAGGTCCATCGGTTGGCTAGACTAGGAGTTAGGTTGAAAGAGGGCGATGATGGTGTTGTTGTTGTTGTTGATTGTTCTAAATCTTCATTGGTCAAGGAGGTGAAATTAAGCAAGATCTTGACCCCGTTTTTTTAGAATTGAAGGCATTGGTAAAAGATTGTAAGGTGGAGGTTTTCTCCCAAAGGGGAGATAGTGCGCTTAGGTGTCAAGGTAGCTTGTGTGTGTCTTATGTTGATGGCTTGAGGGAAAGGATTCTTGATGAGGCTCATGGTTCTTCTTAATCTATTCAGCCCGGGTCTACTAAGATGTATAGAGATTTGGGCGAGGTGTATTGGTGGAGAGACATGATGATAGACATTGCCAAATTCGTATATGGTTGCCATAGTTGCCAACAATCAAAGCTGAACATTAAAGGTCCAGTGGCCTAACCCAAGACATAGAGACTCCTACTTGGAAGTGGGAAGAGATTAATATGGATTTTTTGGTTGGGTTTCCCAAAACTAGAAACGATTTTGATTCCATTTGGGTTGTAGTTGATAGGATGGAAAAATCAACTCACTTTCTACCAGTTAATACTACCTATGGGGCTAAAGATTTTGCTAGGTTGTACATTCATGACTTGGTGAGGTTGCATAGGGTTCCTTTGTCCATAATATTGGATTGTGGTGTGCAATTCACTTCACACTTTTAGAGGTCCTTCCAGAGAGTTCTTCGAACCAAGGTAAAGCCTAATATAGCCTTTTACCCTCAAACGGATGGCCAAGCCAAAAGAACTATCCAAACACTTGTGGACATGCTTAGGGCTTATGTATTGGAGCTTAAGGGTAGATAGGATGATCATTTCCATTGATTGAGTTTGCATATAACAATAGATATCATTCTAGCATTAGAATGACTCCTTTTGAGGCTTTCTATGGTAGACGTTGTAGATCGCCGGTTGGGTTGTTCGAAGTTGGAGAGATGTCTTTGTTGGGTATGGATCTTGTAATGGATGCTATGGAGAAGGTAAGGATGATTTGAGAAAGGTTAAAATAATCCCAAAGTTGCCAAATGACTTATGCCTATGTGAGAAGGATGGAAATTGAGTAAGTTTTGTAATTGGAATTATTTGAAGGTGTCACCCATGAAGGGGGTTGTTCGTTTTGGTAAGAAGGGAAAGTTAAGCCCTAGATATGTGGGTCCTTATAGGGTGATGATGAGGATTGGTAAGGTGGCCTACGATTTGGATTTATCCAGTGAAATGGAATTAGTTCGTCCGATCATTCATGTGTCTATGTTGAGGAAGTGTGTGGGTGATCCTAATGCTATTGTGCCTCTTGATGTTGTGGGGGTAGTAGAAGATAAATTAACATATGGAGAGGTTCCAGTAGAGATCTATGATAAGTAAGTGAAGAGGTTGAGGAACAAGGATGTTTCTTCCGTTAAGGTTCTTTGGAGGAACCAACAAGTCGAAAGTGCTACTTGGGAGGACGAAGCAGACATGCAAAAGTACCCTTATCTCGTCAATCCTACTGAAGACTAAGGTACTAATTCTAAGTCTTATATATGATCTCATGTCTCATGTTCCGGCCCCTAAGTGATTTGCATGCATTCATGTTTATACTGACCAAGTTCATGGTAATTTTACACTTATGTTGAAATTTTTAAAATGTTGTTTTAAGTATGTTGTTCCATTCTTGTTGGGGATGATTTCTTTATGATTACTCTTTTCATATATGTTTCATTGACATTCGGGAATAAATGTTCCCAAGGGAGAGATTTTGAAATGACCCCAAAAAAGTGCCCGAAAATGTGCCTCGAAAGTGCATGGTATTGTAATTTCCATATATCTCAAACTCTGTACGTGATATCGAAAATCAGATTTCATATTCTTGTTCAGGGGGTCAAATTGAGTGGGGGATGGGTCTAAACTAGATTTAAGAGAAACCATGGCAAAATTTGAAAATCACAAAAATACGATTTCCAATGGCGATCCGCGCCCCTGGCGCGACGCGCCAAGGGCGCACCACAGTGTTACTTTTGCTAAGTTTTGTTTAGTACGTCCAAGGCCTTTGGTTTCTTGGGCCTAAGTGTTCCCATGCGTGAAATACCTATACTTAGCCTTATTTCACCCTCATATCATTGAAGACATTCCCAAATACTCTCTCAAAAACTTAGACAATATTTCATCTCGAAATTTCAAGTCCCAAAACTCATCCTGATCTCAAGGTTCACATTCAAGCATCAAGTCTCCATCTCCAATCTTCTTCAAGAATTCTCCGAAGCTAAGGTATGTAGGTTTCTTTCATGGGTTCCTTTCACCCATGATTCCCAAGTTTCCTTTTACCTAAAATTGTATGATTTAAAATTTATTTACTCATGGATCTTATTTATGATGAATTTAACTACTGTGTTGGAGTTGCATGAAATTATGATTGTTTTATGTTTGAGCTATGAATCTAAGATCTATTGTGAGATTTGATAAAGGATTTTGATGTATATTGCTTGAGGGTGTTAAAAAGTTTCTATTGATGGTTTCACATTGAATTTTCTAGCGTGATTACACTCTTGAATTTCATGGTTTTACGCTGACACTACACATACGCCAAGTATTTGATAAAATGTTCGGTTAATGTATTTTGGAGGAATTGAAGGTTTAATGCATGTATTATGAGTTAAATGACTACATGATGATGAAAGGAAGATATGTATATGATATTCTCCTATATAGTGCTAGAATGTGACCGTGCCTTGCTCGGGGGGTTAAGAGACTGGGTAACCATGTCGAGAGGTTTGTACCTTGATACTAACAAAGGGGTTGTACCTTGGTAACCTAGTTGAGGGTTTAGTACCTCAATCACCAGGGTTGCCGTGTATAAGTATCTAGCAACCAATTAAGGGGTTCATACCTTGGTAACTGGTTTAAGGGGTTAGTACCTCAATCACCACGGGTGGTCGGGTACGACGATCCACTAACCAATTAAAGGGGTTTGTACCTTGGTAACATATGAGTTTTATGTGTTGGTCTCTTCTTACACCTTGTATTATATTCTATCTAACCATGTTTTACTTAAGCATTGATCATACATGCCACATTGCTAATACGTTATCTATTGCCTATTATTATGCATTTTGGTCATGATACTTATCTCTTGTTGCACTGCATCCTACATAATTAGTATATTCAAACGTACTTACACATACTCTATGCCTACATGATGTTACCATGTAGGAACCGGAGCGACACTTGATCATCCTCCTCCACGTGGCTAGTACGACTTCTCTCAAGCTCTTTGGTGAGTCCTCCATTTCGGTGACGATGTTTATAATCTCATACTATGTTCTAAGACTATCTCTCTTTTATGTATATGTTGACTAAGAGGGTGAGCCCGGTAGCTTGTGTTAGCCCCGCTAAGTATCTAAGTTTTAGAGTGTTGTTGGACATGTTTTGTATTATGCTATGAGCTTTGACTCTCTCTTGACTCTTGATGTTCTGATATGAATGGTTTCCTTTAGCCTGTTTATCTTTATTTACTATTTCTTGTTGTATTTTATTGCTTCGAGGACCAAGGATGTGTAAGGATATGTTAAGAGGCTTGCTTGGGGATCCTTCGGGTTCCCATACGTCGTGTTATGTGTAGGCCCTAGGCTTGGGTCATGACAATCAAATCCCACAATGGATCTTAGATTAGTAGCTCAAAACATGTTAAAATAGTCACAATTTCATGAAACCTCAGCATGGTTCATAGTCTATTTCATAATAAGTAGGAAACATAAGTAAATCAACTTAGAAACTTGAAATTTATGTAAAAAGGAAGCTTGGCACCACAGGCGAAAGGACCCAATGGTGGAAACCCATATACCTTAGCCATGGAGAATTCCTTGATGAAAATTTTAGTAGATACTTAAAGCTTGAGTGAAATCCTTAAAATAACTGGGCAAAAATAACACTAGTCCGTGCCCCAACCACGTCGCACTAGGGGTGCAGATCAACACTGGATAAGAAATTTTTGGAACTTGAAATTGAGATTCGTTTGCTCTAAAATTGGGGTTAGACCCATTTCCCCCTCAATGTTGCCCCCGATTAAGAATATGAAGTCGAGTTTTCTATATCACGCATGAATTTTGAGATATATGAAAATTACGATTCTAGGCACTTTCGAGGCACATTTTCGGGTACTTTTTGGGGTTGTTTCAGGTTTATCTATGGGTACATCTTATTATGAATTTTGAGTATAAATAATATTGGGGTTTTATGAATGTTATTCAACAATGCATGTTTTGAGCTGTGAATCTAAGATCTATTATGAGATTTGATGAGATGTTTTGATGTATCTTGTATATGGGTATTACTAAGTGTTGATGGGTTGACTTTCATTGGTTTTCCTCAAGTGATTTCATCTTGAATTGCGTGATTATGAACTAGCTTTGCAAACTTGCCAAGTGTTTGATAAAATGTCTTTTCAAGGATTCTTAAAGTTTTGGTGATCTATTGGATGATTTATGAGTCAAGGGGCTTTATGATGATTTTGGGTTTTCTAAAGATGTGTGTAATTCATTAAAATGTCTATGATGTTGTAAAGCCCGATTAATTGTCCACATGCTCGAAAAAGGTGTAAAGGTGGTCGACTTCAAGAACAAGGTGGTCATGTTGATCAAGAGGCTCAAGGAGGGGATGAGGTGTCCGATGTTATTATCGGTATGTTGAAGTTTCCACTGACTTTGATGTGCATGCTTTGATAGGTTCGGGTGCCCCTATTTCTTCCATTACTCCTTTTATTGATAGTAGACTTCATGTTTGTCCCGGGTGTTCGGTGAACCTTATGAAGTGTCTACACTGTTGGTGAGTTCATTGTTGCTAAAAGAGTCTATAGAAATTGTTCCATGTTCATATTGCATTAGGTCTTGGCTTGTGACTTTGTTGAATTAGATATGGTGAATTTTGATGTCATACTTTGGGTGGATTAGTTACATGCATATTGTGCCTCCATTGGTTATAGAACCCGTAAGGTCAAATTCCAATTCCATAATTAACCCGTCCTTGAGTGGTAGTGAAGGGATAGATCCATTTGTCTTAAGGTCAAATTGATCTCTAAGGGTTGTATTTATTATCTTGTAAGAGTAGGGATGTTGAGCCTAAGGTCCTTTTTATAGAGTCGATTCTGGTGGTCAATGAGTTCTTGATGTCCTTTTCGATATTTTGCATTTGGGGTAGTGTCTTTTGGTTTGGCCAATGCAACGAATATGCCTATAGGTCTTATAAATAGGGTCTCTAAACCCTACCTTGATATGTTTTTGGTAGTCTTTAGTGATGATATGTTTGCTCATTTTAAGAAGTAAGGGAGAGCTTGTAGACAATTTGGGGGTGATATTGTGAGTTTTGAGGAGTATGAGATTGCTTGCTAATTATGAAAAGTGGGAATCTTTAGGATGACAAGAGGGTGCTTGGAGAATTTCACCGTATGACTAGGTTGGATATGAGGTTGGGTGAAGTTGAGAATAGTGGTGTAGTGGTTTTGATGGTTTCGAATCTTCTTTGGTTGAGGAGGTCTAGTTAAGCAAGGCATTGATTTCGCCTTAATAGAGTTGGAGGTTTTGGTGAGGGATGGTAGAGTGGAGATTTTCTCCCAAGGGGGAGATGGTGCCACTTGGGGCCAAGGTGGACTATGTGTGTTTAAGGTTGGCAAATGGGTTAAGATTTTTCAGTTCTTATAGGGTTAGGAGGAGAAATTGGTAAAGTTGCATAAGGATTGGAGTTGCTTATGATATAAGTATGGTAGTGTTGTGTGGTGACCTAAGTGCTATAGTGAATTTGAGGGGTGTGGATGTCAAGAAGGATAATTTGACTTTTGAGGAGGTTCCGGTAGAAATCTTGGGTAGACAAGTGAGAAGGTTGAGAGACAAGGATATAGCATCAGTCAAGGTTCAATGCATGTTTTATAAGTTGAATGACTATATGATGATGAAAGGAATGTATATATAACATCAGTCAAGGTTCTTTGGAGGAATCGACAAGACGAAGGAGTCACTAGGGAAGCCGAAGTGGACATAAAGGAGTAATATTCATACCTTTTTAACTCTATTCAAGCCTAAGATAACAACTAAGTCCTTCATGTGATTCTAAGTCTTAAGTTTCAGCCCTTATGTCATTTGCATACATAAACATATTGACAAGTTCATGGTGATATTGACACTTATCTTGAGATTTTAGAAATGATGTTTAAGTGCATTGTTGCATTTTTGTGTGGGATGAAATAATCTTGATTAATCCTCTTACATACATTTCTTTAACATTCAAGGATGAATGTTCCAAAGGGGGAGATATTGAAACGACCCCAAAAATGCCCGAAAATTTGCCTCGAAAATGCACATAATCGTAATTTCCTTATATCTCAAAGACCATGCATAAAATCAAAAATTCGACTACATATTCTTATTCAGGGGGTAAAATTGAGTGGGGAATGGGTATAACCCGAATTATAGAGGACCCATAGTGAAAAATGAATTTCGTAAAAATTTCAATTCTAGTAGGGGTACGTGTTTTCTCCGCGATGCAAAGCCTTCGCAGAGACGTATTATTTTTTGCCAGTTTTCTTGTTTCTGTCCAAGGCCTTTGGATCTTAGGCCTAAGCTTTCCTATGCGTAAAAGCACCTATACTTATTCATATTTTAACTCCATATCATATAACATTTTCCAAAACCCTCTCCAACATTTAGACAAATATTTCATCCAAAATCAAGGGTTCCAAACTCATTCCGGATCTCAAGAAATTCATTCGATTTTCTAGTTCTCATTCAAATCTTCATCAGGAGAATCTCCAAATTTGAGATATGTGGGATTCAACCATTGGGTCCTTTCACCCATGTTGCCCAACCTTCCGTTTTATATAAATTGCATGTTTCAAGTTGGTTTATCTATGGGTAAATCTTATTATAAATTTGAGTATAAAGTATATTGGGGTTTTATGAAGTATTATTCAACTATGCATGTTTTGAGTTATGAATCTAAGATCTATTATGAGATTTGATGAGGGGTTTTGATGTATCTTCTATGATGGTATTACCAAGTGTTGGTGGGTTGATTTACATTGGTTTTTCTCACATTATTTAACTTTTGAATTGCATGATTTTGAAGTAGCTTTGCACACCCACCAAGTGTTTGATAAAATACCTTTTCAAGAATACTTAAAGTTTTGGTGATCTATTGGATGATTTATAAGTCAATTGGCTTTTTGATGATTTTGGGCTTTCTAAAAATGTGTTAAATTCATGAAAATGTCTATGATGTTTTAAAGTCGGATTTACCTTTTTTCATGAAGATTTTACTTCTTGTGAGCCTTTAATGTTAATGCAAGGGTATTGTTTGATGATGATCTATTCTTATGTTTGAAGTTAGGCTCACCATTGGAGGTCAAAGATATTTTAGAGCTACTCATGTCATATTTCCGTATTTCTAACAAGTTATTAAAGCTATGATTATTTTATATATTCCGTGAGGTTAGATTTAGCACCGCTGGTGTCACAACCAAAGCCTAAAACCTAGACGTGACCGGCGAATGGGGAACCCAAAGGAACCCCAAACAAGCCTCGTAACATATCATTACACATCCTTGGTTGCGGAAGCAATTAAAATGATAATAAGAGATAGGCATTACAAGGGAAATGGGACTAAGGGAAATCTTCCATACAACAATGTCATGAAGCAAAAGAGTCAAGGCTCATAGCATAGATACTTAACATGTCCAACATTACCTCTACTACATAAATAAGAGCGGGGGCCAAGACAAGCAACCGGTCTCAACTTCATAGTCAATACATGATTAAAAGAAATACAGTCTTAATACATAGCAAGAGATCATAAGCAACATCCCCGGAATGGAGGACTCATCAACAAGCATACTAGCCACGTGGAAGAGGAGGATGATCAAGCGGTGCTTCGGTTTCTACATGGTGACATCATGTAGGCATAGAGTATGAGTTAGTACATTTGAATGTACTAAGTATGTAGGATGCAATGCAATAATAGATAGGCATCATAATTAAAATGCATTATTAGGCAATAGATGAGCATATAACAATATGACATGGTGGAAGATGCTTGTAATCAAGTCATACTTATATAGGACATAATACATGTGTAGGGAGAGACCATTCTTAGTGCAATCCAAGGGATACCACCTCCTTGGTGAGTCACATGAGGTATAAACACCTTCATGTGGTTGATGGAGTACAAAACCCCCAACGGGTTGATGGGTACAAACCCCCAACAAGCTGATTGGTACAAACCCCAACATGGTTGATAGAGTACAAACTTCCCAACAAGGTTGATGGGTATGAACCCCCAACATGGTTGCACGGGCCTACCACCTCCCGACCGAGGCGATTGAGATACAAACCTCTCAACAAGGTTATCCGGGCCTACAACCTCCTGAGTGAGGCTTGGTCATCCCCAACAATATAGAGATAATATCATAAACATGCATTCATCTCATCATTACATAGTTGTCATATACATACATTTCTTTCATCATCATTTTGTCATCATTTCATCATCCTTTCATCATCATATAGTCATTGGAACTTCAATTTCTCAAGAAACCATAACTGGACATTTTATCAAACACTTAGAGGGTGTGTAATGCTAGTATAAAATAATGAAATTCAAGAGTGAAATCACACTAGAAAAATCAATGTAAAACCTTCAATAGATACTTGGTAACATCCTCAAGTAATATACATCAAAACCCTTCATCAACTCTTAAAATAGATCTTAGATTCATAGCTCAAAACACACTAAAATAGTCACTATTTCATAATCCCCAACATAGTGTACAATGATTTCCATAATAAATAGGACCCATGAGTAAATCATCTTTAAATCATGCAAAGTTAAGTAAAACGAAGCTTGGGTATAATGGATGAAAGGAACCCTTGAAAGAAACCCACATACCTTAGCTTTGGAGATGAACTTGATGAACATTAGAGATGGAGACTTGAAGCTTGAGTGCAGTCCTTAAGATCCGGAAAGGGTTTTGGGACTTGAGTTAGGTGTAAAATATTTGGCTAAGTGTTTGAATGAGTATTGTGGAATTTAGAATTATATGAGGATGAAAAATGGCTAAGTATAGGTATTTTCACAGTTGGGAACACTTAGGCCCAAGACTTAAAAGTCTGGGACCGAAGTCAAAAATTTGCACCAATTTTAACACTGGTGCACGTCACGGAAGTGACGCATAATGAACACTGGAAATTACACTTTTGGATAATCGAAATTGCCAATTGTTTGCTCTTAAATCTTTGTTAGACTCATTTTCCACTTAGTTTGACCCTCTGAACAAAAATACGAAGTTAGATTTTTGATATCACACACGCATTTTTTGATATATAGAAATCACAATTTCGGGCACTTCCGAGGCACATATTCGGGCACTTTTTGGGGTAGTTTCAGTATCTCCCCCTTAGGAACATTCATCCCTAAATGTCAAATAAACATATATGAGATACACCAACATGAAAATTTCAGCCCACATAGAGTTGCAACAATGCACTTAATCATCATTACAAAAAAATCTCACCATAAGTGTAAAATTATCATGGACTTGTCAATTAAAACATTAACATATGCAATGGCATGAGGGCTGAACTTAAGACTTGATATCATATAAAGGAGTTAGATCAATACCTTAGGCTTGAGTGGAATTGATAAGGTAATTAAGTATATCGCTTTTGCATGTCCACTACGGCCTCCCAAGTAGCACTTTCAACTTGTTGATTTCTCCAAAGGACCTTAACGGAAGACACATCTTTGTTACTCAACCTCTTCACTTGTCTATCAAAAATCTAACTAGAACCTCTTTATATGTCAAATTATCTTCAACAACACCCACAACATCAAGAGGCACAATAGCATTAGGGTCCCCCACACATTTCCTCAACCTGGATACATGAAAGACCGGATTAACCAAATCCATCTTATTAGGCAATTCCAATTCATAAGCCACCTTGCCATTTCTCCTCATTACCCTATAAGGACCCACATATCTTGGCCTCAATTGTCCTTTCTTACAAAAACAAACAACGCCCTTCATGGGTGACATTTTAAAATAAACCCAATCACCAACTTTGAATTGAAGATCCCTTCTCCTCACATTGGTATATGACCTTTGGTGACTTTGGGCCGTCTTGAACCTTTCTCTAATCATTCTAACCTTATCAAGAGCCCACACAACCATATCTGGTCCCAATAAAGCTATCTCACCAACCTTAAACCAACCAACTGGTGATCTACAATGCCTACCATAGAGGACCTCAAAAGGAGTCATACTGATGCTAGAATGATAGCTATTGTTGTAGGCAAACTCAATCAACGGAAGATGGTCATCCCAACTATCCTTAAGATCGAACACACAAGCCCTAAGAATATCCTCAAGTGTTTGGATAGTTCTTTCAGCTTGTCCCTCCATTTGAGGGTGAAAGGTTGTACTAAGCTTAACTCTTGTACCAAGACCCCTTTGAAAGGACCTCCAAAAGTGTGAAGTGAATTGTGCCCCATGATCTGATATGACGGACAAAGGAACCCCATGCAACCTTACCAAGTCATGAATATACAACCTTGCATGATCTTCAGCCCTATATGTGGTCTTAGCCAATAGAAAGTTAGCCGATTTTGTCATCCTATCAACCACAACCAAAATAGAATCAAAACTTTTTCTAGTCTTGGGCAACCTAACCACAAACTTCATATTTATCTCTTCCCACTTCCAAGTAGGAACCTCAATGTCTTGGGTTAGGCCACCTGGCCTTTGATGTTCGGCTTTGACTTGTTGACAACTATGACAATCGGAAACGAATTTGGCAATGTCCCTCTTCATGCCTCCCCACCAATACACATCCCTCAAATCTCTATACACGTTGGTGGAACTGGGGTGGATAAAAGAAGAATTATGCGCCTCATCAAGGATCTTTTCTATCAAGCCATGAACACAAGGTACGCACAACCTTACCTTGGTACCTAAGGGCACCATCTCCCCCTTGGGAGAAAACTTCCACCTTGCCCACTTTCACCAGGGCCTTCAATTCTAACAAGAAGGGATCAAGATCTTGTTTTGCTATCACCTCATCAACCAAGGAAGACTTAGAACCATCAACAACAACCACACCACTATCACCAACCTTTTCCTACCTAACCCCCAACCTTGACAACCGATGCGCCTCCCTAGCCACCTCTTTATCACCACCATCAACATGAGCTAGGCTACCCATAGACACCCTACTCAAGGCATCCACCACCACATATGCCTTACTGAGATGGTAATGCACCTCATATGATTGTAAGTAAGAAGTTCTAGCCACCTTCTTTGCCTCAAGTTGAGACATTTTTGACTGAAGACATATTGGAGGCTCTTATGATTGGTGAACACATCCACATGCACCCTATACAAATAATGATGCCAAATCTTTAAAGCAAAAACCACGACGGCTAATTTAAGATCATGAGTAGGATAGTTCTTTTCATGCACTTTGAGTTGCCTAGAAGATTAGGATATGGCCTTATCATTTTTCATCAACACACAACCCAAATCAACCCGGGAAGCTTCACAATACACAACATATCCCTCAAGCCCATCCGGTAGTGATAATATAGGAGCGGACATAAGCTTATCTTTCAATGTCTATAAAATACTTTCACATTCGTCGGACCACACAAACTTAGCCTTCTTTTGAGTCAATTTTGTCATAGGAGAAGCAATAGAAGAGAATCCATTCACAAACCTCCGATAGTAACTAGCTAAGCCCAAGAAGCACCTGATGTCCGACAGGGTCAATAGTCTAGGCCCATTTCTAATCACATCGGTCTTCTTAGGATCCATCTTAATACCATCCCCCGATACGACATGTCATAGGAAGGCAACCTCCCTCAACCAAAATTGACACTTCTCATTTAGTATATAGCTCTTCTTCCCTCAATCTTTGCAACACAACCCTCAAATGAGCCCCATGCTCCTCCTCACCACGAGAATAGATCAAAATATCATCAATGAAGAGTACAACAAAGGAATCAATAGTTTAAAGACCATATTCATTAGGTCCATGAAGATGTCTGGTGCATTGGTCAATCAAAAAGACAGAACCACAAATGCATTATGCCCATACCTAGTTCGGAATGCCGTCTTGGGAATATCACACTCCCTCACTTTCACGTGATGATACCCGGATCGAAGATCAATCTTAGAGAAGTGGCTAGCCCCTTGCAATTGGTCAAACAAATCATCAATCCTTGAAATAGGATATCTATTCTTGATGGTGACCCTACTGAGTTTCCGGTAGTCAATACACATTCTAAATGATCTATCCTTCTTTTTCACAAACAACACCGGTGCACCCCAAGGGTATTGGTTAGGCCTAATAAAACCCTTCTCCAACAAGTCCCTCAATTGTTCCTTCAACTCCTTTAACTCTTTCAGGGCCATACGATAAGGGGGAATAGAAATGGGTTGAGTATTGGGGTGGAAATCTATACAAAAATCTATCTCCCTTTCGGGAGGAACACCAGGAAGATCATTTGGAAAAACATCAAGGAACTTGTTTACAACCGAGATTGACTCTATAGGAAGGACTTTAGACTCCACATCCGTAACCTTTACAAGATGGTAAAGACACCCCTTAGAGATCAACTTACGGGCATTAATGCAAGAGATGAATCTACCCTTGACCACCATATTTTGACTTTCCCACTCAAGGACGGTTTCATTTGGGAATTGGAATTTTACCCTACGGGTCCTACAATCAATAGAAGCATAATATGCATGCAAAAAATCAATCCCAAGAATAACATCATAATCAACCATGTCTAACTCAATAAGATCGCAAGGCAACATTTTATGTAAGATGCAAATAGGACAACTTCTATAGACTTTTCTAGCAACAATAGATGCACAATAGGAGTAGATACCTCATATGACTCATTCAGGATCAACATCGAACTTTTTGGCTACAAAGGGGGTAACAAAAGAAAGAATTGCACCCGGATCAATCAACACGTACACATCAAAATAAAAGATTTTCAACATACTGGTAACAACATCGGGGACCTCATCAACCCCTTGGATCCCATGCAAAGAATAAAATCAATTGTGCCTTGGGGCATTATCTTCTCGGCCACCTCTCCCCAATGGAATCACATTAGCACCTTGTGGACGAACCTCCTTACCCTTGTTGCGATTTCTTGGTCATTCCATCACCTTATGCGAAACTTCCCCACAACCATAGTAAGCATTTGTATCCCTCAAGCATGGGCCACTATGACCCCTACATCATTTTGGACATCCACCATTAGGAACCACACCCTTAAGACCTTGGGCCCTTCGAAAGTCATTGGCAACCCTCTTTTGGAATGCATGAGAAGACCCTTTGCCTTTATGGAACCAAACACCCTTTTGGAACTTACCCTCAAAGCAGGCCCTTTTGGCCTCAAAACCCTTTCTTTTCCTCTATTTCTCCTCTTCCATTTGTTCGGCATAGGTCATCAAACATGACAAGTTCATGTCACCAGTCAACATAGCGAACCGACATTCTTCACTTACTAAGTCGGACATACCCATCACGAACTTGTTTATTCTTGACCTTGGATCGGCAACCAAGTAAGGAGAAAACTTTGAAAGTTAGTTGAACTTCAAGGCATACTCCCTCACACTCATAGACCCTTGTCTCAAATTCATAAATTCCACCAATTTGGCTTCCCTAAGCTTAAGAGGGAAGAATCGATTAAGGAAAGCCACCTTGAACTCTTTCAAAAGCACCACATAGTTGACTCCCTTCACTTCCTTCCATTGGGTCTACTATATTATGCTAGCCCCTAGAGTTGGTAGGCCGCAAACTCTACCTTTTGTTCTAGCCTTACACCCATAATAGCCAATATCTTGTAGACCTCATCAATGAACTCTTGAGGGTCCTCATCTTTTGACCCATAGAATTCTGGGGGATTCATTCTCATGAAGTCTCTCACCTGAGTAGCCGGTGTTGGAGCATGAGGGGCTTGGGTCCCTTGTTTGTCTTGATTAGCAAGAACTTGTGCAAGCAAAGTGAGAGCAACCTGGAGCTCTCCATTGGCCGGTTTCCCCTCGGGTGTGCGGGCTTGTCTTCCTCTTGTGTTAGGCATGATCTAACATAGCAAAAAACAAACGTTAGGTGGAAAAACTTATTAAACTCTATAGCATGACTTAGAACATGAAGAAGGGAAACATTTCCTAAAACGTCTCATAGCCTCCTACTCATAGTTGTGGTGCAAAGCACAACCATGAAGAAGACTTTAATCGACGCAGTGTGTTCGACTATGAAGATCTAACAACCTAGTGCTCTGATACCTTTTTTGTCATAACCCAAGCCTAGGCCCTAGACGTGATCAGTGAATGGGGAACTCGATGGAACCCTAAACAAGCCTCATAGCATATAATTACATATCCTTGGTCGTAGAAGTAATTAAAATGACAATAAAAGATAAGCATTACAAGGGAAATTGGGACTAAAGGCAAACTTTCATCCAACAACCTCATAAAGAAAAGAGTAAAGGCTCATAGCATAGATACATAATATGTCCAACAATACCTCTACTACATAGATAAGAGAGGAGCTCAAGAAAAGTAACCAGGCTCACCCTCATAATCAATACATAATCGAAAGAAATATAGTCTTAATATATAGCAAGAAATCATAAGTAACGTCCTTGGAATGGAGGACTCACCAACAAGCTTGTAAGATAATCGTACTAGCCGTGTGGAGGAGGAGGATGATCAAACGATGCTCCAGTTCCTACACAGTGACATCGTGTAAGCATAGAGTATGCATTAGTACGTTTGAATGTACTATGTATGTAAGATGCAATGCAACAATAGTTAGGCATCATAATCAAAATGTGTAATTAGCCAATAGATGAGCATATAGTGATATGACATGCATGGGAGATTCCTGTAGTCAGGTCATGCATATATAGAACATAATACATGTATAGGGAGAGACCATTCTTAGTGCAATCCAAGGCCTACCACCTCCATTGTGAGGCATAATAGGTACAAACCCCTTCATGTGCTTGATGGAGTACAAACACCCCAACCGGTTGATGGGTACAAACCCCCAATGGGTTGATGGGTACAAACCCCCAACATGGTTTATGGAGTACAAACCCCCTAACAAGGTTGATTGGTACAAACCCCCAACATGATTGATGGGTACAAACCCCCAACATAGTTGCACGGGCCTACCATCTCTAGTAAGGCAATTGAGATACAAACATTTCAACAAGGTTACCCGGGCCTACAACATCCCGAGTGATGCTTGGTCATCCCCAACACTATAGAGATAATATTATAAACATGCATTTCTCTAATCATACACATATTCATCATATACATACATTCCTTTTA
The DNA here is from genome assembly GCA_026153255.1 of Solanum medicagineum. Classification (NCBI taxonomy): domain Eukaryota; kingdom Viridiplantae; phylum Streptophyta; class Magnoliopsida; order Solanales; family Solanaceae; genus Solanum; species Solanum medicagineum. Next base: position 29,187 of record JAPFFP010014288.1, read on the forward strand.
TCATCCTTTCATCATTATTTCGTCATCATTCCATCATCTTTTCATCATCATATAGTCATTCCATTTATAAGACATGCATTGAAACTTTAGTTCCTCAAGAAACCATAACCAGAAATTTTATCAAACACTTAAAGGGTGTGTAATGCTAGTGTAAAATAATGAAATTCATCAGTGAAATCATGCTAAAAATATCAATGTAAAACCTTCAATAGATACTTGGTAACACCCTCAAGTAATATACATCAAAATCCTTCATCAACTCTTACAATAGATCTTAGATTCATAGCTCAAAACATGCTAAAATAGTCACAATTTCATAATCTCCAATATAGTGTGCAGTGATTTCCATAATAAATAGGACCCATGAGTAAATCATCATTAAATAATGCAAAGCTAAGTAAAAGGAAGCTTGGATATAATGGGTGAAAGGAACCCATGAAAGAAACCCACATACCTTAACTTTGGAGATGAACTTGATGAAGATTGGAGATGGAGACTTGAAGCTAGTGTATAATCCTTAAGATCCGAAAAGGGTTTTGAGACTTGAGTTAGGAGTAAAATATTTGGCCAAGTGTTTGAATGAGTATTGGGAAATGTTTACAGTGATATGAGGGTTAAAAATAGCTAAGTATAGGTATTTTCACGTTTGGAAACACTTAGGCCCAAGACTTAAAAGTCTTGGACCGAAGTCAAAAATCTGCACCAGTTTTAACACTAGTGCACCTCGCGGAAGGGACGTGTAAAAAACACTAGAAATTACATTTTTGAAAAATTGAAATTGCTAATCATTTGATCTTAAATCAGGGTTAGACCCAGTTTCCACTCAGCTTGACCCCCTGAAAAAGAATATAAAGTTGGATTTTCGATATCACACACAGAATTTTAGATATATGGAAATTATGATTTCGGGCACTTTCGTGGCACATTTTTCGGGCATATTTTGGGGTTATTTCAGATGGATTATGGGAGTGCTCTATTTCCTTGAACTATATGCCACCATATGATTATGTTTTACCCTTGCTATACTAGTGGATCCATTTGGTGTACTATACCATTAAAACCTTTTCCAAAATTATGTCATGTTCCTGTAAGGAGGGTTGCTTCAGACAAAATTGGGTTGTGTTCCCATAAGTTGAAGTGTGGTCTTAAAATCCTTTTTGAAATTAGGTTGTGTTCTCATATGGAAGGTTACTTCATATGAAATTGGGTCGTGTTCCCATAAGTTTGAAGTATGGTTTACCTTGACAAGTAGACCACCTCTTCACCGATAAGGGGTAATCATCGGTATTCCAAGTTGTAGTTTAGTTGGTCTTATTCTATGTTATTTTAAGTCTCTTCCCACACTTATGTACTATGTTCTATGCAACTTGAATGATTTACAAGCGTGTTTTACTTTAAGCATTGATCATGCATGCCATATTGTTATTATGCTTATCTATTCCTTATAATTAATGCATTTTGATTATGTTGCCTATCTCTTGTAGCATTGCATCCTACATACTTAGTACATTCAAACGTACTAATGCATACTCTATGCCTATAATGATGTTAACATGTAGGGACTGGAGCACCTATTGAGCATCCTCCACGTGGCTAGTTTGACATCTTTAAGATAAGCTTGGTGAGTCCTCAAGTTCGAGGACACTACCTACTCTCTCTTGTTATTTCTAAGACTTCTCTATGTTGACATTTGACATTACGAGGGTGAACCCGGAAAGTGTCTTGGCCCCTGGTCAAATCTAAGTTTAGAGGTGTTGTTGGAACTAATGGTGTAATTATGCTTGAGCTTTGACTCCTCTTTACTCTTCTATGTTTTATGCTATCAAAGAATTCCCTTAGTCCCTTATCCCTATTTTACTCTCTTGTTATTGTTTAATTTCTTTTGTGACCAAGAATATGTGTATGATATCCTAAAAAGCTTGTTTAGATTTTCTTCGGGTTCCCCATTCGCCGTGTCACATCTAAACCTTAGTTTGGGTCGTGACATAAAATTTATGAAATTAGGATTAAATTCTCTTTTATGATTTGTTCTTTTTTTTCTTTTTCTATGTGACATAACTTCCATGTAACTTACACGTAAAACAAGAGACTTCATGTCTTATAAAATAGGTGGGAGATTGAATAGTTAAATAACCATTTTCTTAACTTTTTAAAAGGATTTGAGCAATCCATTTTCCTAAAATGATAAGGTTGATAATTAACTGTTAAAGTTGAATAGTTACAACTTAACTATTCTACCTTTATTTCAGAATTAGATTTATCCTTTATTTATGGGCCAGGTAAGTTTTAATAGGGTCGGTTCTCATAGGCAATCAATGATTCCAAATAAATCTTACATCTCTCGACATCACATAAACTAAAAACACAATTTATATGACAAATAATTCGTGTGATCTGTGAAGATCAATGCTTTTCAAGGTCTTATAAGTCCTATACAGGATTTCAATAATATACAGAAAGAATTTACTTTGAATATGAAGACACCATTACTCACAATACCCAAACATTACTATCCCAGTATTTACTCATTCGATTCCACATCCTCCTCTTTAAGAGGTGAAATAGAATTCAAATTTGACTTTATATACCCAATGACACTTAAACTTACATATATATTTAGTGAAATAGCCTCCTTGTGTACATAAGTCAGATTATATCAATTTTCTGTCTTCCCTTTCTATTCAAACCCATCTGCTTCAAAGCAACTGCTCTCTTAGACATGTAGTGCATTGTCGAATCATTCATGGCTACTAGTGACATGCTAAAGTAGCAACATTGACTGAAATATTAGGAAACAATAAAAAAATCAAAGGGTATTCTAATGAAAAGTTTAATTTTAACTTTTCAAGATTTCATATAATGAAGAAGGAGGGATCATTCTTTTATTTTATCCATCGCTTAATGCAAATGGTATGAAATACGTTATGCGATGTTCTCACATTATCTAGGTACAAAAGTGTCATGCCAACATCATATAGACCTTGGTCTAGACACCTCTCAATGCCTAACTCGAGATTCCCTTTTAAATGATCCTCAAACTCATTTTCCTACAAAGACTCTTGTGTTATTTTCAAAATAAATCATAGTAGGACATTGATATTATCTCTTCACATTTTCTAACATAAGAGGCTATTACTTCTTTGAGAGAGTCATTTTCGCGATTCATCCAATCTATTTCATTTCTAAAATATTATCACATTTATATAAGATACAAATTCAATAATCTTACATTAACAAGAATATTATAACAACAAGGTTATCTTACAATAAATATCAAATCCTACTAAAACCTAGAGCCTAAATGTGCTTTTCAAATAAGTCTCTCGATATTTCATGGTAAAAGGATCAATTATCATTTCACAAGTCGAACGAATTGTATATTCACTTTCCACTTATTATTATGTCTCTCACAAAGTTATACTTTATACCATTGTGTTTGACTTTGCTGTGATACTTAGAATCCTTTGTATATACGATACCCACCAAATTGTCGCAATATAAAGGCCTAAGATCCTTAGAATCTTTTGCAATTTTTAGATGCTCAAAGAATCTTTTAAATGAAACGTCTTTTGTACTGCAAACACAAAAGGTACAAAGTGCAAGGTTATTTCTTAGTCTTTCCAAAAAAATGGCAACACCATTTAGTAAGAGTATAACAAATGTTAATATTCTATTATACCAATCATTAGCTCAATCAGCAGTTGTATACCTTTTTATTAATAAATTTGGTTCACTATTGCATAGTGAATAATATGTAGTTCCCTCTAGATATTGAAATGTTCCCTTTACTGTCTTTCAATGATTTTTTTAGTATTAAATTAATATCTGTTTACCAAATCTATGACATAATAATTGTTTGGATGAATACACATCATAGTGAACATCAGATTTCTGGTAACAGTAGAATATGAAACTCTAAACATGTCTTTCTTTTCTTTTTTGGTCTTTGAAGACATTTCAAGTCTTAAAGTTTCACCACTAGCTATTAAAGTATCCATGGATTTGCAACTTTCATTCGAAAGAGTTACAATTTTTTATTTATGTATGTTTCCGAAAGTAAGCTATGAAATATTTTTCAACGATCCCTTTGGATCTTAACACACAATATATAGTCATCTTCACCCATATCTTGCATGTCAAATAACTTTGAAAGTCTTGACTTCATATTTTTCACAACTTCCAATCACTTTTGGCTAATAAAGTATCATCAACAAAAGAAAAAGAATTATAATTTTTATTGGATTTTTTCATATAGATGCAATGGTCTTCAATGATCATGGTAAAATTTAATGATCTCGCCTTGGAATCTGAAGTACCAATTCATTGAAGATTGATTAGGCCATAAACAGATCTCTTTTATTTACAAACTTTATATTCTTCGCCTCTAACAATGAAACCTAGATGTTGTTACACGTATATTTTCTTGTTTAATTTTCTATTAAGAAAAACAATATTCACATCCATTTTGTGAAATATTTTATTTAAACATGCAAAGATATCCAAACGTAATAGTATAGACGTAAACTTAATAAATGACAAAAAGTATTTTTGTTTCTTTCTATTAACTCATTCGATTTGCATTTAATTTTGGCAACTCATTTATTCCCAATAACTCAAATCCCTGAGGAAGGTCAATTAGATCACATACTTTGTTGATTTTCATGAACTCTTATTCTTCTTTCATTGTGTTTAACCATACTATCCTTTTACAAGGCTCAATAAAGCCTCAGTCACAGAATTGGGTTCATCTAACATTGTGGAGGTACCAATAAAACATAGTTCTCAATCTCATAAGATCGTTTAGGTACTTCTTTTCATATACTCTTACATAGTTGAAGTCAAGATTCCCCTATAGAATTTTGCAATTCAAAATCCACACTTAGACCAAAAACCATTTCTTGATCAATTGTCCTATCAAATAAGCACAATGATGTTATCTGATCTTCTAAACTAAACATTTTATAGAGAGGTTCACCTTCATTTATATAGTGAAATTCAATCCACAAAATAACTTGATCTATGAATAGCGTCATTGTGGTAAAGATCGTAACAACAGAGAAATCATTACCACAAGGCATATAGGGGGAGGTCATAAGTGTCTACACCATAAAATTGATTTTCGATAGAATGAAAATATATATATATATATATATATAATTGTAATCATAGAGTACAACTCTAATCGAAATACATACATATGTTTCATACACTATGGGGACTTTGAAACTGGTATTCGAAAGAAATGATTGCTGAATCACAATATTGATTTTGAAATTCGTATATCTTGTGATAATTGCAATCCTTCTGGAAAAATCATTTTTCAAAAATCTAACATGTTGTGATTCGATTTTAGTAATATTTTCATTGTCACGACCTAAAATTAGATAGCAGCTATAGAAAATAAAAGTAAAGCTAAAACAATCATAATCACAACATAACATAGACAATCCCAAAATCTGAAGTCATGAGTATAGAAGCATCTAAAGTAGTACAAAGAGTAAATATAAATATCTCAAAGGGGATACAAAGCTGCTATGTCTGATACATAGTTCGAAAAGAGAGAAAACGAAAGAAGTCACAAAGATTCACCACGACTCGAAGGCTAAGCCTCATCCCTAAGATCTGGATGATTGGAGAAATACTCTGGTAGAATAAATCAACAGTCCTGTCTCAGTCTATGTGCTTGATCTGCAGGGGAAACAAAGTAGGGGTGAGTACATCATAATGTACTAATAGGTTCAACCGATTAGGTAAGATAAATCGAACAAGCATGTAATAATGAAGAGTCCTATCACCTGCATCAAAAGGGTTAACACCCAATACAACATAATCAACAAGAATAATAAGTACAGATGATGAACAAAATGAATTATGCAATGCAACGCTATTCATAAATATAACAGCGCCGCATGCCATATATGAGATGAAATGTTAATCATCGCGAGACCGATGTACATACTTACTGAAATGGAGCTACAAGATAGAATCTAGGGTTATCGTGAGCCATGTATGCATAATCATGACCATTACAGGGTCAAGGTACACATCTATCGAGCTAAACTATAAGACAAAACTCGAGGCCATGTATTAAAATATATCAAGACATTCGCAGGCCTTAAGATAAGATGGCTCGAAGCATCGCAGGCCTCAAGAGAAAGTGTCTTGAGGTGTCATAGGTCCAAAGTAGAGTAGATATAATCTAAAGTGTGTGCATGCCAATGCCATGTTAAAATTATGAAATGTGCATGCCAATACCATGATTTAAGTATAAATTACATGTATACCAATGCAAAAACTCAAGTATAACATATGTGTATACCAATGCAACAATAAAGTATAAGATGTGTGCATACCAATGCAACAATTAAATATAAACTTTGTGCATAATAATGCAATGTTGGAGTATAAGGTATGTGCATATCAGTGCAATAATATAAGCATATTGGTGCAACAACATAAGCTCTCTCTCTGTGTGTGTGCGTGTGTGAACAAGTCTCTCGTCATCACCCAATTATCTATAACCCAACTATCAAAGAATTTGAACTCCACAAGTCCCCGAGATAGTCTCTCATAAGCCTCAGATACATCAAAAATATCCTTAGTATTTTTACTAAACTTTCCAAATAATCTCACAAGTCTCACATTATCACAATACTAGTCAAAACATCTCAACTCTCATAATATCAAAATGATATCCAAAGTTATCTCAGTTCACATAAATTTTTCTTAGGTTATCAATAGGATTGCCATTTATTCAATACTCGGCATAAACAACATCATATTCTTATCAAATTCAATCATATCATGTTATCAGCTCATATTTCAATATACATTTCACAATTATCACATAAGCATGCTCAATAACTTAAATTCAATCCCAAAAAGGTTAGCCAAACCTACCTTGATGCCGAAATCATACTTGGACAAGCTTTCATTCTTTTTAAGCCTCAAAATGATCCCTGGATCGATCAACCACGACTAAAAATAGAAACTACTAATCAAGATGTGCATTTTAATACACATATTGGCATGAATTAGGCGTAGCGGCAAAATGGTAAAAATTAGGGGTAAAATTCAAAGTTTTCAATTTGAACGTTAACTTCAAATAAGCTTCTACATGAAAAATAAAGTTCGTGAGTGAAAATTTCACTAAAATCGAGTCCAAATTGATAGAGAAATCATCATTTAAAGTATCAAGATCATAGACCAAAAATTCTCAATTTTAGACATTCAAAATCATGAAATTCAAGACAAAATCAAGATAAAAACCATGAAATCAATCAAAACGATGTTAGAAACACTTACCCAAAAGATTTGTCCAAAAACTCTCTTCAGAAATCGCCTCTCAAAGACTAAAATATTAAAAATGGAGTGAAATGGTGATTTCATGTCTTTAAAACTGACTCAGCCAAAATGTACTCTGGTATGGCGGATAATTATCCATGATGGCGGAGAAGAAAAGATCTTATACCTCATGAAGGAGGAAGTTTGTCTGCAAACACGAAAAAGAAAATAGGGTTGTACTAGATACTTCATACAAGTAATTGCCAAATCTCAAAACGAACCTTCGAGGTCTATCTGGAATCCAAATTCACAAACTAAACATATATACATACTAGAAATGGTGATTCAGACTCAACAGAATAATCAGAATTCAATTCTGAGGTCTCCACAACACATTTACCGATCAAATCAAATAAACTAGATTAAAACTCAAAATACCAAAACTACCCTTTACAACTCCATAAATTATGACGAGATCATTTCTTGCGTTAGTTTCATCATCCAGAACTACTAAAACTATCAGAATCTCGATATGAGCTTAGAAACTCTGAATGTTGACCAAAGTCAAACTTCGGTTCCGAAAATGACTAAAATCCTAACTTTAGGCCTAAAAACCTCAGTTTAACTCCAAAGTTAGTTCTGTAACTTCTTATAGATCAGTTTCGACATTTCGGAGCTAATGGAATCAACGGATCCATAATTCGACCTCCGAAACTCAGAATGACAGGAAAAAACTCACTTTTTTAACAACTTAAGCTTTCAAAAAGACCAAAACTCATATCTTTAAATTTTAAAACTTAGGATTTCAGTTCTAGCCATTCAAATAGTTCAAAGTAGGCCAAAAGTAACTTATGAAAGGATAAAGTAGTAAGTTTCATAGATAAAGAAAAAAATGAACGACCAGGTCATTACATCATTCACCATTAAAAAGAATGTTCGCCCTCGAACATAAGGAAAAAGGAAGTACCAAAAGCCTAAGAAAGATTGGGATATCTGGCTCGCATGTCAGACTCCAACTCGTAAGTAACCTCATCAATAGAATGGTGCCACCATTGGACCTTTACAGAAGATATATCTATGGATCTCAATCTTCAAACCTGCCTATCCAAGATAGTTCTATGCTCCTCTTTGAAGGACAAATCTGGACCCAATTCGACTGAATTATAAGAAATAACGTGGGACTCATCTAGAAAGCACCGACAGAGCATAGAAACATGAAAAACAAGATAAACAAAAGATAGTCTCGATGCTAAAGCCAACTCATAGTCTACCTCGCCAACTTGGTTTAAGATCGGAAATGGGCCAATGAATCTGGGCTAAGCTTGCCCCTTTTCCCCAATCTTACCACAATCTTCATGGGTGAAAAACACTGTTACCAATAATGAACTCAAGGGCCTCACCCTCCTTTAAGCATAACTCTTCTAGCGACTCAGAGACGTCAAAAGTCTACCCTGAATCAAACGGACTCGATCTATGGCATCTTTGAGTGATCAACACTCAACACATCTGCTAAACTTTAGTCAAACCATCCAATGGATTATCTACACCTCCGGCCATACAAGGCCTTAAAAGAGCCATTTTGACGCTGGAATGATAACTGTTGTTATATGCGAACTCTACCAAAGGTAAGTGTTGGTCCCACTAGGCCCAAAATACCTTGGTACCTAAGAGCACCATCTCCCCCTTGGGAGAAAACCTCTACCTTACTATCTTTTACCAATACCTTCGATTCTAGCAATGAGGGATCAAGATCTTGCTTAGCTTTTACCTCATCAACCAATGAAGATTTAGAACCATCAACAACAACAAAACCACCATCAACACCTCTTCCAACCTAACTCCCAATCTAGCCAACCGATGGACTTCCCTAGCCACCCCTATGCCACCATCATCAACATGAGCTAGGCTACCCATAGACACTTTACTACAAGCATCAGCCCCAATATTAGCCTTATTCGGATGGTAATGCTCACTCATATCATAGTCCTTAAGGAGTTCTAACCACCTTTTTTGTCTCAAGTTGAGATATTTTTGAGTGAAGACATATTGGAGGTTTTTATGATCGGTGAATACATCAACATGCACCCCATAAAAATAGTGACGCTAAATCTTTAATGCAAATACAATGGCAGCTAAGTCAAAATCATGGGTAGGATAATTCTTTTCATACACTTTGAGTTGTCTTGAACCATGGGCTATGACCTTACCATTTCTCATCAATACACAACCCAAACCAACCTGAGAAGCATCACAATACACAACAAATCCCTCTAGCCCTTCCGGTAGTGACAGTATAGCAGTGTACACAAGCTTATCTTTCAATGTTTGGAAACTCCTTTCACACTTATCGGACCACACAAATTTGGCTTTATTTTGAGTCAACTTTTTCATGGAAGAAGCAATAGAAGAAAATCCATTCACAAACCTCTGATAGTAACCCGCTAAGCCCAAGAAGCTCTTAATATTCGATAGGGTCAATGGTCTACGCCAATTTCTAATCATATCCATCTTCTTAGGATCCACCTTAATACAATCTCACAACACCACATGACCTAGAAAGGTAACCTCCTTCAACTAAAATTCACATTTCTCATACTTAGCATATAACTTCTCTTCCCTCAATCTTTGCAACACAACCCTCAAATGAGCCCTATGCTCCTCCTCACCACGAGAATAGATCAAAATATCATCAATGAATACCACAACAAATTAATCAAGGTAGTGTTTGAAGACCCTATTCATAAGATCCATGAAGATAGTCAGTGCATTAGTTAACCCAAAAGACATAACCACAAATTCATAATACCCATACCTAGTCCAGAAGGTCATCTTAGGAATATCACACTCTCTCACTTTCACTTGATGGTACCAAGACCGAAGATCAATCTTAGAGAAGTGGCTAGCCCCTTGCAACTGGTCAAACAAATCATCAATCCTTGGAAGAGGATATCTATTCTTGATGGTTACCCTATTAAGTTGCCAATAGTCAATGCACATTCTAAGAGAGCCATCTTTCTTCTACACAAATAACACCTATACACCCCAATATGATGAGGAGGTCTATAACAAAATCTATTTCCCTTTCGGGAGGAACACCGAGAAGGTCATTTGGAAAGACATCAAGGAACTCATTTACAGCCAGAGCCGACTCTATGGGAAGGACTTAGACTCCACATCCCTAACCCTCACAAGATGATAAGGGCACCCCTTAGAGATCAACTTACAGCCTTTAATGCAAGAGATGAACCTACCATTGACCACCACATCATGACTCTCCTGTAACAGCCCGGACCCCACACGTGCATATATTGTCCACTTTGCCAGCCATGGGTCGCCTATGCACCAACGTACGGTTTTGTTTCTCCCAGGTTTCCCCGAGAAAAGGCCTATGCACATGTAAGTTCCAAGCCC
>JAPFFP010014299.1:0-16911 GCA_026153255.1 Solanum medicagineum
CTCTATACACAGAGAGAGATAAAAGGATATACATAACTATTTTTTTTTTTTGTAATAAAAAAGAATATATATATATATATATATATATATATATATATATATATATATGAACTTACTCTATTCACAGAGGCAATTGAAAGGTAATACATAATTCTTTTTTTTTGTGGTAATGAAAACAATTATATATATATGAATATTATCAGTGGACGCAGAAGGCAATATATTACCCTTGTCTGCATCCCCGGCTTACAAAAAAACTTGTCTTAGCTTTTCTAGCATATATAGTGCCCATGCCATCATTTTGCTATAATTGTCTTACAGGAAGGGGGGGTTTACAGAAATAGTAGTTGTGCTCACATTCGATTTTCCAACTGCTTCCTTTGCCATGCTATCAACCACCTGGTTTTGCTCCCTAAAAGCATGCTCAAGTTGTGTTTTTCCCAACCTGTTCATCAAGTACCTGCATTCAGAGATTAAATTGTCATATGTTACTTTACCTTTCTCCATAGCATCAGCTACTTCCGTTGAGTCAGTGATGATTCTCAGTGGGGCTATGATGTGGTTCAATGCTATTTGGAGTCCCTTTTAGTAGGCTCTGCAACTCAGCTTCAAAAGGTGTAGCATGGGGAATTGTTTGGTGAAATCCTAGCTTCCAATCTCCTTTGCAATCGCAAAACACTCCACCTATGCCCGCTGGGCCAGAGCTTCCCTATACGGCCCCATCTATGATCATTTTTGTAACACCTTCATCTGGAGGATCCCATTTCACATTGGTTGTGTGAAGCGTATCGGCAGTCATAACCTTGTGTCTTATGACATAAACATATTCAATGGCTTGGTCATAAACCATGTTATAATTAAGTTGCACTTTGGTGTTGTTGAAGGTGTTGTGATTTCTATTTTTTCAAAGATGCCAAAAAGAGAAAGGGATAAAACAATCCCAGAGTAGGTTCTCCTTATGCTTTGCTTTCACGATGATTTTCCAATAGCTTGCCCATCCAATGTTGGCCATGGTGGCAACACAAGGTATGGTGGGGTCACTGCTATTTCTTCTAACATCTTCCCAGAATTTCTCAGCTATGCGACAATTATAAAGAATATGGTGTATATCTTCACTGTGGTGGTCGCATATTTTGCATTTTGGATTAACATTCATGTCCCCGGAGTTGAGATGAGAGTTGGTGGGTAATTTTCCATGCATGAGGGTCCACAAAAATATTTTTATCCTGTTGGGTATATCAGCTTGCCAAATTTGGCCAAAGTCATTAATAATTTCACAGGTTTGAGATAGCTGGGTAGTCAACAATTTATAAGCCGTGGAGAGGGTGAATTTCACATCCTTAGTTAGACCCCAGACTCTAAAATCTTTCTTGTTTGCTTGGAAGGCTATAGGTTGGTCATTGATAATTTCCAAAAAAAGATAAAAGTATAGCAATAGAGAGCTCATCAAAGTACCATTTTCCATTCCTATAAAGGTCACTAATTTTAAGACCTGCCTCATGCTGTTGCAAGGGCCCATGGACATAGCTTCTGATGGTGTGGGATGTTGTCAGCCAAACATCATCAAAAAAGTTGATGTTGTTTCCTTTGAAAACAACCCATTTTGCAGATGAAGCAGTATCCCTCCAACCCCATTGGATGTTTCTCCAGGTTTTGGAGACAACCCTTCTAGCGGGTCCACCCAGTGGGTTGCTTTTATACTTGTTAAGAAGAGTCTTAGCCCAAAGATTACCAGGGTTTTCCAGAATTCTCCAAGTTAGTCCAACCAACATTGCCTTATTTCTGATACCACATTTGTGCAGGCCTAACCCCCCTTGATCCTTATTCCTAGTCACAGTGGCCCAATTGAGAAGGTGGATTTTCCTTTTCTCATCAGTACTGTCCTAAACAAAGTTCCTAGTTATCTTGTCAATAGTCTTGGCTATCATAGCAGGAAGACTGATATAACTCATGGTATGGGAGGGTTGCTCTCTATATAGGACTTAGCAAGGACAACTCTGCTAGCCATGTTAAGAGTCTTGCTTTCCCATCCTGCAAGCTTTTTTCTGAGGTTGTCAAGGATGAATTGGAAATCCGCATTAGTAAGTTTTTTGTGGAAAATGGGGAAACCCATATACTTGCCAAAGGAATGATGCTCCTTGATACCTAATGTGTTCACACAACTAGCAATGGTACTAGTGGGGCACTTCTTAGAGAAGAATACTATTGATTTGGTCAGGTTCACTTTTTGGCCAGACCTGATATGAAAATCCTGAAGGATCTTAGTGATAGTGTGAAAATTTTTATCACCAGCCACAACAAAGAAAGCGATATCATCATCAAAGAAGAGGTGGGAAATGTAGGGGTCATTCCTGGAAATCTTAAGGGTGTTCCAAAGTCCAGACCCTACTTTGGCCTCAACGTCTCTGGACAACCTTTCCATGCAACGAATAAAGAGGTAGAGGGACATAAAGTCACCCTGCCTTATGCCTCTAGATGGGAGGAAAGCATCAGTCTTTCTTCCATTGACAATAACCTCAATACTGCTAGTACAGACACAAGACATGATGAGATTGACAAGGCTTGGGGGAAAATTGAAATAAAAGAGAGTATCTCTGATGAAAGACCATTAAAGCCTATCAAATGCTTTCTCAAGATCAATTTTTAGAATCATGCTAGCCTTCTTCCATTTCATTTTCCCAAGATGAGAGATGAACTCCTAAACAATGCTGGCATTGTCAAAAGCTCTTCAATTGGCAAGGAAATTAGCTTGAGTGGGACTAATGAGATGGGAGAGGATGGGCTTGATTAGATTGACAATAATCTTAGTGACAAGCTTATAGATAGTGTTACAGAGGCCAATGGGTCTGAAGTTCCTCAGATTGTTGCTATCTGGGCTCTTGGGAATGGGACAAAGAAGGGTTTTGTTGGCCTGAGTAGGCATCAAGGAGCTATTGAAGACATATCTATAGAATTTGATAGTTTTGGGACCCAGAATGTTCCAGTATTTTTGGTAAAGCAAATAATGGAGACCATCAGGGCCAGGGGCTTTAAGAGGCCTGAAGGACCTAAGGGCCTGGGTGATGTCACTATCTCTCAGAGGGGAGGATAGGGCGGGTATCAGATTAGGGGTTTCCCATCAGTAGAGTAGGGAGGGTCAGAGGTACACTTCACAAAAAGAGCTTGGTCAGCGTACAAGTTCCTGAAAAACTAGGTAGTATGGAGAAGAATGTCATTTTGATTTTCATAGGTTTTCCCATAGTCATCCTCTAAGATCATGGGCTTGTTTCTTCTTCTTCTGACTATGGTGGTTGTATGGAAGAAGCTGGTATTTGCATTCCCCCCTCCACTAAGCCAGTTTATCCTAGATTTGGTGATTCAGAAGTCCTTTTTAGCTTTAAGCAACCAGTCATACCTGTCACTCAATTCACTCTCAAGGTCATGCAGGAAAGGACTATAGAAATAATATTTGGACTTCTGGATTCCATTTATCCTAGTCGTAATCTCTCTAAGCTACTTAAAGATGTTCCCAAAGGTGTTCCTACTCCAAGAGATGCATTCTTTTTTAAAAGATTCAATAGAATGGAGCAAGTCAGAAGGGCTAGAAAAAATATGATTGACAAGTCCTTTAAAGCTAGGGTGGGTGCACCACATTGGTTCTATTATGAAAGGCTTGGGATTTCTACAGCTTTAGACAGAGTGAAAATCAAGTAATAAGGGGCAATGGTCAGACTTGATACGAGGAAGATGAGTAACCAGTCCCTCGGGATAGCTTTTTATCCATGAATCATTAGCTAGACATCTATCAAGTCTCTCAAAAAAAAACTGGTCTTGGTTCTTGTACCTTTTATTGGTCTAGTATATTTGGGCCCTTGAAATCCTAAGTCTATCAAGTTGCAACTTTGAATACAAGACCAAAAGGCTCTAACCCTGGAGTTACTAATGTTATTTCCACCCATCTTTTCAACAACATTCAAGACTTCATTAAATCCACCTAACAACCAATCCATAGGATACTGATCCTTGATACTATTCAACTCATCCCAAAGAGTTTTCCCTTTTTCTAAGTCAGGGCTAGCGTAGATAGCTGAAAAAAGCCAAGAATGAGGTTTAGGACATACCTTGATTTGCACATGGATGTCTTGCTGAGAAATTGAGATGCTATCTAGCTTGAGTAGATCCTCCTTCCACATTACCACAATACCTCCCGAGAGACCTTCTGCCACAAATTGCAATTGCGAATCAAACTTGAGCATCTCAGTAAGATGTTTGTGCTCGCACATCTTAGTGTCCAGTAAGACCAGCATAGCAGGATTATATTCTTTCACCATGGCTTCACAGTTTCTCCTGAATATGGCACTGTTTGCACCTTTGGTATCCCAAATGATGAATTTAGTCATATTGGAGTGGTGGCAGTTCATTCCCCATTCCATCACCTCCTTCCCTTTTCCAGTCCACTTGGTCAGGGTTGGGGCTATGGTATTTGGAGTCAAGGCGGTCTTGTTTTGAATATTCAAGTTGCATGTCTTCACTTGTTGTGGACAGTAGAGTAGCATCAGTGCAGTCGAGTCTGACTCCAGTTCCTTTATCTAGAGCTTCTCCAGTATGCATTCCTCCATAAGAAATTCTCCTAGTCTTGCTAGGATTTCCTCTACCTCTTGATTATTTTGTCTTAGTAGTTTGTAGATTGACCATTGTCTTGCGTAAGTTGGGTTTTTATTCTTTTCTACTTCTTGATCTTGAGAGTTGAGATCCATGTTCAACATGGGCACAATATTGAGGGTCTGATTACTGTGCAGGTATGGGAAGAAAGGGAAGAAAGGCAGACTTTGGAAGATCTTATTCATTAGTGCTCCCAGTTCCTACATCGTTGCCATATTCATGTTACCTATCAACTGACATTTCTTTAATATCTCCATCCGAATGTGGTTCCCTAGTCCCTGAATGGCATGGTCCAAGCCCTCCTTCACTATTTGGGCTAGATACGCCGGATTTTGGATAAGAAGGACCACCGGCCTGTTGTCGACCATCACTTCGAATATCATCTGCCTGTCCTGTAGCCCCATCTCCAACCAAGAAGTGACTTGGTGACTCTGAGGAAGTGGGGCAGTTTGAAGGATGATCGGAGCTTGAGGTTAGGGCATTGGTGTTTGGTTTGGGGTTTGGGTCATGGTCAGAATTGGAGCTTAGGGCAGTGATGTTTGGTTGTTCTGAGTCATGGTCTAAGGAAAAGGTATTGCCTTTTTCTTGTCTTCCTTCCATTAAAAGGGCTTTGCATTCTCTTAGTGTATTTACTTCCATTGAAACGACTTTCGTTGTCATTTCATTCTGAGAATTGTGATGACTATTTTTCTCGGAGCAGTAAACACCTTGAACCGGAGAAGATGGTGAAGCCTTAGCTTGGTCATATTTTTATTGACTCTGTTGGGTGTTGGTATCAACTGTGTTCTTATTTATTTGTCATTTATTTTTCCTTTGCTGTCATATCTTGGATTTGAAAGATATTTTTGAGATTTTCGCCACTGTCGGCATCCTAAGCTTCCATTAATAAGGTTGTTGGGTGGTTGGTGTCATTAATTCCCTGGGGCCCTGTCCCTTTTGTCTGAAAGTCAGAGGACTTTCCCTTACCATAGTTATTCCTTCCAATGACTTTGTAAGTCGAAGCTTGCTTGTTATATTCCATGTGGGTCGAGTTTCTTGGTAGATTGTTGGGCCTCTCTGCAGTATTGGGCCACTGTTGATCATGGCGCATTTTGGCCCAAGGTTGAGATGGCCCATTTGCCTCCATCCTTTGATTTTTCCCTTGTCGTCCCCAATTCTCATTCGGCCATCGCTTTCCTAGAGATTTCTTAGGAAATTTTACTACTTCCCATCTATCCCCTTGCTTTTTTGGCGGAGTTGTGTCTTGGAGAGCGTCTTTTACACCTGCCTCAGGAGTTGACATTCCACAATTTTGATTTGTGTGAATGATTTTACCACAGGTCAAACATAAAAGTCCTTCTGCTTCATAGATGACTTTCTGTCTATGGGTCCCTATAATCACTTCAATTTTTACTGGCACATCTAAGGGGATTTGTACACAATTTTTTGCGTATCTTCCCATAAGAGTTGCTGAAGTGCATGCATCAATTTTCAATAGCATTTTCAGTTTTTGCCCGACTCTTTCTAGGACTTGTTTGTCGTAGAATTCAGTTGGGAGTTAGGGCAGCCTTGCCCAAATAGCTGTATGGGTGATCATGGATGTCTAGGGGGTAAAGTTTGGTTCCCATTTTCTCACAGTGAAAAAATTCCCAGCAATGAACCAGGGACCTTCATGTAATGCTTTGTTAAAGTTTTCCTTAAGGCTGAACTATGCTATATGGTATTTATTCCCCAAATCAATCAATCAGAACTAGGCGCACTGTCGGGTACATAGCTCCATCAGTTTGCTCCTGAGAAAGGTGTGCAGGAATTTTCTCCCAAACACCTTGATGATGATAGACGATTTCCATGGTTTGTAGAGTCGTTGAAGATCTTCTTGAGAAAGGGAGATGGTGTCTGCTTGTTGCAGATCCGCGTCTTCCACTTCCATCGCATCCTTACACTGGTAATCATAAGTGTGGTTAAGATTGCTAGTCTTTCCCACGAGAAACTCTTTGAAGGATTGGGTTTTCCTATTGTCGAGGGGATCAAGGGGATCCGGTGGTCGGCTGGGGGAAACGGGCTGGTGTTGTTCAGTCGTCATTTTATGAGAGAAATTTTTTTGAACCTTAGTACTTCTTGGTTATACATAATTCTTTTTCTTATGTTATATTGTTAGCTTGCAACATTTTTGTAATTGCAAAATTACATATATGTAGGTGGAATATTGATGCTTCAGAATAATTACCATCATATATGAAGACTATTTACCATGGTCTTCTAAATGTTTATGATGAAATTAAGAAATTGTTGGCAAACGAAAACAAGTCATTTCTAGTCGACTATTTCATAATCGAGGTACTATCTGTATCTTCCTATTTAAACTCATCGTATTTTAGTGTTTTTAGAAATATTTTTTGGGGAATTTTACTATAGAAAGTTCCATCTTTTTGAAAATTCAGATGAAAAAGATAGTGAGGGCTTACTTTCAAGAGGCAAAATGGTATTATGGGAAAGAAGTACCAAGAATGGAGCAATACATGAAGAATGGAATTCCATCAAGTGCTTACCCATTGCTTGCAACTAGAGATGACAAAACTAAGCCCAGTCCATTGAAACTTGGTCAGGTTAATAACTCGTCCAATTATTAGGTCAACCTATCTCAATCCATTCAACCCATTTAAAATTGGGTTGATGTGCAACCCGAATTAATTCGAGAGAGATCTTGTTAAAATATTTTTAAAATATTTTTTTTCAATTTGATATGTTTTATATACCCATAATAAAGAAAAATATAATTTAATTAAGTACTAAAATATTAAAAAAGAACAAATAAAATAAGTAAAACTTTGTAAAAATTGGGTCTGCTTGGGTCTTGACCCACTCTATAACCCGTTACTCAACCCATTTTGACCCAAGTAAACTTAGATTGGGTTGGGTCTTGACCCATTTGGTGTCTTGACCAATTATAACTCGTTCAAATTTAACCCAACCCGCCCAATTGTCACCCTAACTTGCAACTACTTTTTGGTTAGGAATGGGAAAGATAGTAACTAAAGATACATTTGATTGGATAGTGAATGAACCTCCAATACTTGTTGCTTCTTGCATCATTGCAAGATTACTCAATGATCTTTTATCACATGAGTTATATATACATATACTCTTTCCGTCTCAATTTATGTAATGTTATTTGACTTGAAGTGAAACTTTTATTAAAAAAAAACTTTAAAAACTCATGGTATAAAACAAGTTTAAGATGTTTGTGTGACTATATATATCATTAAGGAAACAATTTTGATCGATTGTTAGAATGTTCTTAATAGAAATGTAGTTATTTGATTGATTTTGATTTTTTTAAAATTCATATTAGGAAGAACAAAAAAGAGGAGATGCAGCTTCTGCAGACGAATGTTATATGGATGAATACGCTATTATAAAGAACATACAATAAAATAAGAAATATAATAGAAATTTAATATGTCAAAGTACCTGGTAACCAAATCATTTACAACCAAAATAATCAACATACAACTGGTTTAATATGTCAACTAGATCTTAACATTGTCAAAAGAAGATTACTAGGGGAAAGAAAAGGAAAGGGAAACAACTAAAAGAGAATTTGTTCTATTAATGGTAAAATAATGTGAATTTATTTATCTTCGAGGCAAGGCAAAACTAGGGGTGCGTAAAAATTAAACCGAAAAAATGTTATTAGTTTATCGTTATCAGATTATTGCGTTAATGAATGTTTAATGGTTTTACAAAAAACATTTATTGAGTCATCGATTCGATTTTGATTTTTAGTATTGGGTAAACAATAACCAATTAATACTATAATAATTTACTACTTTATCCCTTCATAAATATTAAATATTAATAATTGAACATCACTTGATACTAAATCGATACTCGTAGTCATGTTATTTGCTTGATTTTCAATGTATAACCCTTCTTTTAGAAAGTAAATTAGAATATGAGGTCAAATATTACATATTGTTAAGTTTGTGTGCTCAATTAATTTGTTTGTTTTACTATATCTCATTGTATTGCATCAAATTGTAAGAGAAGTCATATATTTATTTTATGAGTATTTTCTTATAAGATAAACAAAAAATCAAACTGTTAAGGACCAAAAATTGATAAATCAAAAATCGATAAAAGGTATTTTATTGGTTTGTTATTAGTTTAGCATATTTAAAAATCGAAACCCAATAAACTATAACAATAATACATAAAACCAAACCGAACTGACCGATACACAACCCTAGACAAAACGCCTGAAAAAGGAAAAGAAAATGAGTTTAATTTCACACAAAACGGACTTATGTGTAACACCTCGTGAAATTACTGAAATGCCCCTAGAATGGAATCGTACACATAACGCGTCTTTCCAAGCTCCAATGGAAAATCCGAGACCGGAATTGCGATCAACACCAAAAATGAAGTGGGAAAATGGTCTCAACCCGATTTTAGAGTAATAGAGTCGAAAAATAATTTTTTTTGTAATTAAATCCGGGATAGTGTGATGTGCGCCCAGGGCGTGATACACCTGGGGCGCGGACCTACACTTGGGATTTTTCTTAAAATTCCAGGAAAGAACATTATCTGAGAAATTTGTGAAATGCACATGTCCGCGCCCTAAGCGCATCGCTGACATGGTATTTCGAGATCAAATTTTATTCTTTTAATTTGGGAAGGGAACTTTGGTCATTCCCCGACCCCTTCTAAGATAATAAATGAGTATAAATGATCTTTTACATCAAGTCAAATCCAAAGAATTTCTAGTAACTAAGTTTTCATATGAGTCGATGGAAGGGTCAACTTCAAATGACCATATCTCCAATTATATAATGCATTAGGTGACCCATAATATATCAAATCGAAGATATCCAAATTAACTTTACAACCAATTCAGCATTAATCAGAGTTCGGAGTAGAAAGTTATGACCATTTTGGTGAAGGAGTATTGAGTTGTCTGAAGGTCTGTGCCCTGAGCGTGTCACGGACAGAACGTAGACCCTTACCGGATCAGCAATGACATTTTTTTCTTTTATTTTGAGGGTACTTTTATCCTAAAATCTTTGGGGGTCTATTTAAGGTCCCAAAACACACAAAACGTTAGTTTTTATAATCAAAAACTCTCTCCTTCACTCTTAAACATGAACGCTCAAGAATCATCAAGAAAGTCATCAAGTTAGGATTCGCTCTCAAGATTCATCCTCAAGATAAGTTATTCTTCATAGATTTCAATCTATCTAACCTGAATTTCCTCAACTATTCATGAATCGCTAATAGAATCTTAAATCATAACCTAGGGTTTCAAGAAACGAATTCAAGAATTCCAAGAAAGGAGTTGGAATTCTTGATTCTTCTTTTTCAAGAATCAAGGTTCTTCATCAAAACTCTAAAGATTCCAAGTCAATAATTCAAGAATCTTGTTCAATTCTTCCAAGAACTAATCTCTAAGATATGTAAGGCCCTTCAAAATTTATTCTACTATTATTTTAGTATCTTCAACTACTAGTTTCTACCCAAGATCATAATTATGAGTTGAGATCAAAATTTCCTCCATTACTAGTGAATTTCATCAAAATACTGTTCATGCATATTTTCTTGATAAAGATCATGACTCTTGTTTATTTTATTATTAAATTAAGATATTGAGACAAAATTTACAACTATAATTGAAATTATGAGAACCCTATATCTATTTCATGAAAAGTTATAAAGTTTACAGTTTGAGTTAAGCCTAGGAAGTATTTAAAGTTTTGCATTTGCAAGATAGCCGAGTAATGCATTTATGTTTTTGAGATACTTGTAATGATTCTATTTTCAGTCAAAGAAAAGAGACTAGTTGAGAAAAATTTAAGAAAAGCTAAAGTTGGGCTAAGTCCTAAAAGATTAAGAAGGAATTTTGAGAAGTCTTATTCTTGAAGTTATGGGCCTTATAAAAGTTATTTTGAGAGTAGTATTGAGCACCGATATGAGTGAGAGTAATAATAACTGAACTCATAAACTACGTAGCTAGCATAGGATAGGATTGTACCAGAAGACAATTCCTTACTTGCCACTGAGATGTCCCAGTTTTGGGATGGATCCACTCCCTTAGTTTTCGTTCCCTACCCCAGTAAAGTATGGGACGGATCTGGCAGCGTGGGCAAGACATTGTATCATTGCTAAGCTCATAGTGATGGTTGTCAGTTAGAGAAACTCAAAAAGTAAAGTTTAATATTTTACACACTGAGATTTATTATTTCTTTATTAAAGTATTTCTTTTTATTATGTTGCATATTTAGTTGAGTTGAGCTAATTGCATAGCTAAGCATTTGAGTATTACATTTTTATATATTTAGTTGTTCTCATGAATGCATTAAAGTAAGTATTTCTTCTATATTAAGTTATTAAGTTGCACCTTGAAACGAGTTTTACTATGTATCTTTTACTTACATGACATACTTTTGTCTATTAAATTATCTCAAAGTTCAGTTTTAAAGTAAGTACCCTATCGTTACTACTTTTTGGCCATCTTACATACCGTACATTCCACGTACTGACACCTTCGGCACTGCATTATTTTATGATGCAGATGTTCTATTTATGTTAGCAGAGGTTCAGTGAGATAGTCCCCATCAGCAGTCGGCAAGGCCTTCTTTGCATCCAGAGCAACGGAGCCTTTATTTCTTTGTATTTATTTTAGTTGAGGTACCCATGAGCCTACTCCGGTACCTTGTTCAGAGTCAGTACTTTAGAGGCTTCATAGACTAGAAAGCTATGGTTCAAGTTATTTCTTTGAAATTGTTTGAAAGATTTTGAGTTAAATTGTATATATTACTATTGTATCTTTAGGTTCATGTATTTTGAGCCCATTCTAGTTCTTTAAGGTATTAATGTCTTCGGATGAGTAAGTTAGCCAAGCCAAGTGGTTCGCTGGGAGACTAGCGATAGTTCTCAACTGCCAGTCATCACGTCTAGGGTATAGACTCAGGGTGTGACAAACTTGGTATCAGAGCACATAGTTCAAGTGTCCTCGGGAGTCTATGAAGCTGTATGTAGTAGAGTCTTGTTTATGGGTGTGTTGTGCACCACACTTCATAAGTATTAGGCTATAGGACATTAGGAAAAGTTTCCCTTCTTTCATACTCTGATTCGTGCGATAGAGTTAAACTCTATGGAAAGATCTCTTATAATTTGTGCGTTACGCGTTTACACAATTTCGATTATACTTCCGAGAAGAGCTGATGAAGAAAAGGATGAGATAGTGAGAGTGATAGCTGATTGAGGCTTATAGTTAAAGTTACGTATGCACTAGGTATGTAATGGGGTGATGAGTCGATTGCCATAAGTTTGATGAAAGGGTCATAAGTATCCCATGATTTTCATGATGAGGTGTAGAGGAAGAGTTATTGTTAGAATATGGTAGAGCATGCTTAAACTAAAAGGAAGTTTATATTAATGTGTTGTAGTATTCATACTATTGAGGGTGAGGTGCAAATGTTGAATAGGGAAAAGAGTGTTTTCAACGTGATAGATCTAAATTAGGCTTATGATTTTTAAGTGAGAGTTCATGAGACTCATCGAGTTATGTGCTTAGTCAGATAAGGAGATATGATTGAATAAGTGATTGGTATTGATGTCATGACTCGGACCTAGGGCCTAGATGTGACACGGTGTATGGGAACCCAAGAGTCCCCAAACAAACCTCAAGATACCAAAACTCGCATCATCGGTTCAGAAGCGTAATCAACAATCAACACATAGTTCTAAAGGATGGAAAAGTAGGACTCACACTATGGTAGCATCATGGGGAAAGGGTTAACATGAGTTCACATAATACATAGCTCGTAAATACTAAGGGGCAGATACGTAGGACTCACTCTATGGGGCAATTCGGGACTTAGGATCTTTCCATTAATATAAGGTCAAGTCACATATCAATACTCAAAGATAACTAAATACATAGCATGGACTTAATCATAACTCATAGCATATATCGTAAAGAGGTTTACAAGGTGTCCAACAATGCCTCTACATAGATGAGTCGGAGTCCAAGACATACCTCGGGCTCATCCTCAATTACAAAAAAATGAAAGAGGTAGCATAGATAGATGGATGGTGGTTCGTCCTTGAAAGATAGGACTCACCACTATAAGAAAAATCGGAATCCAAGCTAAGTGTCAAATGGTGGATAATCAGGGTCCTCGGTCCCTACATGGTAAAATTATATAGGCAAGAGTATGCATTAGTACGTTTGAATGTACTAAGTATGCGGGGTGCAATGCATGTGACTTACCAAATCCTGCATATCAAGGTTAGATGACAAGAGCACATAATATAGAAAGAATTAATATCAAGGAAAGTAGTATAACAAGATGCTATGAAGTTCATGATGCATGAAATGCTAATGATGCTCATATATAATGGGGATGTGACCTTAACCGACATGAGTAAGACCAAGCGAGCTATTACTTGGAATCTTGATGAAATTCCCTCATCTGTAAAGATGTGGCCTACTCGCCAAGGGTAGACTATACTTCACCTTATGAGACAACTCCCATTTCACATGAAATAACCTTCCTTACAGGACAACTCCCATTTCGGATAGGATTTTCACAAATCACAAATCAAATCAAAGTATTTCTTCTTCATACAGGACAACTCCCATTTCGGAGGCATCTTTTCTTACGGGACAACTCCCATTTCGAAAAGGAAACCTATGCTAGGCACATATTTCAAGAAAAGAGAGCAAACCCTCCATCTATCAGTGCTAAGTCGTCATCCCACAAGAATACATACATACATATATATATACATACATACATATATATATAATGCTTTCAAAGATAATATTCATTTCCATTATCATTTCAATGCATCCTTAGGCTTAAAGGCAAAAACATAATTTTATAGTCTATATACCGACGCATAGGAATAGCCCATTCATATACAAAATGGTGCAAGCACCCAAAACATTCAAAGAGCCAAAAACCAAAGACATATATGTGATCACAATATTA
This sequence comes from Solanum medicagineum, assembly GCA_026153255.1. Lineage (NCBI taxonomy): Eukaryota > Viridiplantae > Streptophyta > Magnoliopsida > Solanales > Solanaceae > Solanum > Solanum medicagineum. The sequence goes on from JAPFFP010014299.1 coordinate 13,617, forward strand.
TCATAACCAACATTTTATCAAAATCATACCATAAAACAAAATTGGGCTTAACCCATAACATAATTTCTCAACATAATTCATATACATGAATGCATATGCTATGAACAATGAGGGAATGACATGGGTAATTAAGACTCAATCCCAAATCAATATTTATAGTATGAAATTGAAGTGAAAAATAATTAAATCCATATTTAAATCCATAGTGTAATCACTCATGCATAAATAATTTCAAAAGGGAACATGCATAGTTATAATTTCATAAACCCAAAGTAAATCCTCATATTATGATATAAATCACATTAAAATCATCAAATAAACACTACTCATGCATCAATAGAATTTTAGGAATCATAATATTCAAAACCCCAAATTAAAGTAAGCAAAATCCATGTAGGTTTTCTTGAAAATAATTTTGGGTCTCCTTGATTGGAAGGAATCAAGGATCAATCCACATACCTTAGACTTTAAGTTCCTTTGAAATTGAGTTGAGAAAGAATGGGAGCTTGGAAGTGGGTCTTGGAATCTAAACTTGTTCTTGAGTATCCTTGAAATTAAAGGTATTGGGCTTTGGTAGGGGCTCTTGAGAGAATTGAGGGTGTATTTAAGATGAGAGTAATGAGTTTTATCCTTTTGAACAGGCTTCAGGTCTTTTGGTGAGGTTAAGATTGCATTGGAAGTCTAAAAAGGTCATTAGAGTAATTAACAACAACAACATACCCAGTGGAATCCCACAAGTGCGGTTTGGGGAGGGTAGAATGTACGCAGACCTTACCACTACCTCATAGAAGTAGAGAGGTTATTTCTTGGGAACCCTCGTCTCAAAAACCCATAAGCAGAATAAACTAGATATGACAAAAAGTAAAAGAAAGGGAACAACAAAAAACGACTAATAACCAAAAGCACATGACAATACGTAAATATGATACAATTAACACAATAAACAACAAATAATGACAAAACATGTTATAAAAAAATACTATTCCTCTACCCTACTATACCCGATGAGTAGATAACCACCTAATCCTGCCAACCAATTAGCCTACTATTCTAATTCACGACCTCCACTTCTTTCTATCTAGAGCTATATCCTCAGTGAGATCAAGTTCCACTATATCATGTCTGATCACCTCCCCCCAGTACTTCTTCGGTCTACCTCTACCCCTCTGTGTAGCTCCTAAAACTAACCTCTCGCGCCTTCTTACAGTAGCAATAGTACTCCTTCTCTGCACATGTCCAAACCATCGCAGTCTCGCTTCCCTCATTTTATCAGCCACCAGAGCCACCTTTAGCTTCTCTCGAATGGTCTCATTCCTAACCTTGTTACTCCTGGTGTGACCACACATCCATCTCAACATCCTCATCTCTACGACATGCACTTCTGGACATATGCATTTTTGATTGGCGACCACTTCACCCCATACAACAAAGATGGTCTAACCACCAATCTGTAAAACTTACCTTTGAGTTTAGGTGGTATCTTTTTATCACATAATACTCCAGATGCAAGCCTACATTTAGTCCATGCTGCCCCAATACGATATGTGACATCATCGTCAATATCGCCACTATTCTGGATGATGCACCCCAGATACTTAAAGTTTTCCCTCTTGGAGATAGGTTGAGTGGCAATCCTCATATCAAAGTTTGCTTCATCCCTTTCAACACTAAATTTGCACTCCAAGTATTCGATTTTGGTCCTGCTCAATTTGAATCCTTTGGACTCCAAGGCGTGTCTCCAAGCCTCCAACCTATCATTAACTTTAGTCCAAGTCTCATCAATCAGTACTATGTCATCTGAAAATAGCATACACCATGGTACCTCCTCCAAGATAGATTGTGTCAGCTTATCCATCAGTAAGGAAAACAAGAAAGGGCTCAACACAGATCCTTGATGGAGTCCCATCTCAATAGGAAAATACTCTGAGTCTCCTCCCACCGTTCTTACCCGAGTTTTGGCTCCATCATATATGTCCTTAATTGGCCTAATATATGCCATTAGGACACCTTTCACCTCTAGACACCTCATAAGACATCCCTTGCGACTTTGTCATATGCCTTCTCGAGATCAATGAACACCATATGAAGATCCTTCTTTCTTTCCCTATATTTCTCCACTAACCTCCGAACAAGATTAATTGCTTCAGTAGCGATCTCCCCGGCATGATTCCAAACTAATTCTCTAAGATAGATACTACTCTTCGCACCCTCATCTCCACTACTCTCTCCCGTACCTTCATAGTATGGCTTAATAACTTGATAACCCTGTAATTGTTACAGTTTTGAATATCTCCCTTATTCTTGAACAATGGAACCATTGTACTCCTCCTTCATTCATCAGGCATCTTGGCAATCTTCATAATAGCAATGAACAGTTTAGTCAACCACTCTATGCCATCCTTGACCATGTTCTTCCAAAAGTCTATCGGAATATCATCGGGCCCGATCGCCCTCCCCCTCTTCATCCTACTAATAGCCCGTCTTACCTCCTCAACTCTAAACCACCTGCAATAACCCAAATCATGATGGTTTTCGAAGTGTGCCAACTTACCCAACTCTATATCTCTATCTCATTTTTCATTTAAGAGTTTATGAAAGTAAGCTTGCCACCTTAATGTAATGGAAGTGTCATCCACCAACACCTCGCCCTCTTGATCCTTGATGCACTTCACTTGGTCCAAGTTGCGAGCTTTCCTTTCTCTTGCTTCAGCGAACCTATACAAACTCTTATCCCCGTCTTTATCACTTAGCTCCTCATAAAGGCACTCAAACGCTGCTGACTTAGCATTTGTCACCGCCATCTTTGCTTCTGACTTAGACGTCTTATAGATTACCTTAAACTTTTGCTTTTCATCTTCATCCCTACACTATAACCGCTCTATGTAAGCGACCTTCTTATCTTTCACTTTGCCCTGAACTTCATCATTCCACCACTAATCGCCCTAACATCCACCAAAGGTACCTCTCGAAACCCCTAGTACCTCGGTAGCTACCTTTCTTATCTAACCAGTAGTCGTGTCCCACATACTGTTCACATTACCTTCACTACTCCATACATCTAGGTTTCTCAACTTTTCTTCCATCTCGCGAGAAAGGTCAGGAGTAAGGCCTCCCCATCTAATCCTAGGTTGGGCATACATAACCTTCTTCTTCATTTCTCTCTTGATCTCTACATCCATCATTAAAAGCCTACATTGAGTGGAAACATTTTCACTCGGAATAACCTTGCAATTCTTACATAGACTTCTATCGCCCTTTCGGAGAAGTAGGTAATCTATCTGAGTCTTAGCTACCG
>JAPFFP010014320.1:0-16909 GCA_026153255.1 Solanum medicagineum
TTTTGGTTTGCAATTGGTGGTGTCTTCATTCTTCATTGCTTTGGGTAAGATCCTCAACTATGTTTTGTATTTGCATTTTTGTTGGTTTTGCCTTAGCCATGAGTAGCTAAGCACCACAACTTGGGGTTGAGGCACTCGTTAACTTCGGCGTCACGTGGAAGTTATACGATATGGCTGCAGGTTGGTCGATATCCATATGTTTTGGATCCGTCCACAAAGGTGGAATGGGTACGGGGAGGCTACTCTAGTACCGACTTCATTATGGCGCCAGTGGAAAACCATGTGTAGTTGACTTGAGATGACCTAGGTTTATTGCATTTCTATGATTGGCGTTTTGCATGTATTATCTATTTCCCTTCATTATGTGATTATTGTTTGGTGGTGACCAACACTAAATTCCACCTACTATCACGATCCCAACTAAGATAGTGACGAATAGGAAAAAGGAAGTAGATGACAGGATTCAATTGATGTGTTCTCGTCTAATCAACCAAACCTGATCAAGGGAAGGTTGACTGGGACAATAGGTAACGGTTAGTTGGCACGCCATTGTGGCCGACCAAGCACCATGGTGAAATTCGACTTTCACCTTCACAAGATGGCTGGAAGAACCTAAGTTACCGTCCTGCATGCGAATCTCCAATTGTAGTTAGGTTACTTAGGGTAATTGAGTCAACGAACCATGGGGAACACAATTCCCAGGTTATTCCTAAAATTGAGTGTTTACCCGCATTGTAGTGTAGTGTTTATTTTACTTTATTCTTGAATCACAACCCCTCCCCCCCCCTAATTTAGAGATTTTAGTTATAGATACTTGAAATGATTGATAGTGAATTCTCATAGTCAAGCTCTGTATTCCCTGTGGATTTGACCCTAACCTTTGGTTAGGTTAATTGCTGACAGCGATCGCTTTCTTATTGGAGCGTGAATATCATCAAAAATTATGGCGCTGTTGCCGGGGAATACGACTAGGTTTTGACTTGATTTCACTATTAGTTAGTTCTAGTATTATTTTCTAAACTCTATTGTATTTTACTTTTGTTTTTGTTTTTGTTGTTTGATTTTAATTGCAGGGTTTACTAGGTTGTATGCCCAACACAAGGAGCCAAGGTAATCCCTTAGCTCCGATTAGTTTGGAGATCCATCAAGTCTTTAGAAGAGTGGATCAAGTGAATGAGGATATCGCGGTTGAGGAGGAAATGAATATGAATGATGATATAGGGAGATGAGAATCCACCACCAAAGGATAACAGGCTACAGCTTAGGGACTTCAACGAAAATGCTTATGGATGGAATCAATATCGTTTGAACCCTATGGCCATAGACGTTACCGATGATATAGTGTTGCCTCCATTATCGGTAGACGCTAAGTTCTCGGTGTCGAGTGGATTACTTCAAATGCTCCAAAATCGTGGATTATTCACAGGGTTATCTCAGAGGATCCCCACCACCATCTCCATGATGTGGTGTTTGTTTGCAAGAGTGACATGGGGACACAAAATCTTTCTCTTGATGTTGTCGATTTACGAGTATTTCCATTGTCACTGACTGAGAATGCAGCTGGGTGGTTGTCTGAACTTCCTCTGGGAACTATAACAAGTTGGTCAGAGCTTCAGAGAGTATTTCTTGAAAGATATTTCCCAAGATCTAAGAAGCTAAAGCTCAAAGATCAAATAAACAACTTTTATCAATTGTTGGATGACTCTATTAGCACAACATGGGAGAGATTTACCAAATGCTTGAGGATGGTCCCCGATCACAAGATTGTTGATGATGCCTTGGTTGAGATTTTCTATCGGGCACTTGATGAGAATAGTCAAGCTTGCAACGACACAATCATGGGAGGCATGTTTTTCTTGGCCAACCTTTCGCATTATAGCAGCAAGGATAGAGCAAGTGGTTAAAACCAATAGAGCATGGGGTCAACGAGAGCAAGGTGCGATGAAGACTTCTTGTGGAGTCAACACCAACAATGAGCAAGCAAAGGTCAATGAAGAGATCATGGACCAACTTGCTCAACTTCGCACAAGTATGGACTTGATCTTGAAGCAAAACCAAGCAAGTGTCAAAGCGGTCACTCACCAACCTCCTAAGGCTCCCATCTATGAAGAGCCATTCTTTGATGAAGATACTTGTTTCATGAGTAATCAAGCGACGAGTTTCCGGAATAACCCCCAAGGGTCCAACTCGGACTGTTGGCGGTAAGGTACCGAGAATCAAGGTCAAACTACAACCGTGATGGTGCTTATAGAGATAATCGAGGTGGTTACTATGAAAGAGAGAGGGTGCCAGATGCCGAATGGGGTAGAAGATATGGTTGTAGGAATGTTCCCTATGTGCCACCCCACAATCGTGATGTTGTGCCAAGCACTTCTAAGCTTGAAGAGACGTTTGACAAGTTGTTGAAGAGAGCCAACCACCAAGATGAGACCTTGAAGGAAACGAAAGCGGATATTTCAAGTATTAACCAAAAAATAGAGTCTCACTCGGTGGCGATTAAGGAACTAGAACAACAATTTGGGCAAATATCTTCGCAATTGAATCAACGCCAAAAGGTCACCTTACCAAGTAATACAGTTCAAAATCCTAAAAATGAAGGGCATTGCATTGCAGTCATGGCTCGGAGTGGAAAAAGCACCATAGAACCCCCTATGCCAGTAATTGTGGATGAAGTTGATGAGAAGGGTCTTGGTGGTGAAGTTGTGGTTGAGGGGGAACCTCCGGAGATTGTTAGGATGCAAAGAGAAGAGGTAAGGGAGCACGAAGAATTGAAGTCAATTCTGAGGCCTCCTCCTCCTTTCCCTCGAAGGGTTAAGAAAAAGGAAGAAAAGGGTAAATTCAAATACTTCCTCTCGATGTTGAAGCAACTATCCATCAACATTCCCCTTCTAGAAGCTTTGGAGAAGATGCTCGGGTATACCAAGTATATGAAGGATTTGGTGACAAAGAAATCCACTTTGAGCCAAGAGTTCTCACAAGAGCTCCAACAATGTAGTGCGATCATGACCAAATGCCTTGTTCAAAAACGAGAGGACCCTGGTGCATTCACCATCCCTTGCACCATTGGTGATGTTGAATTCGCAAGAGCATTGTCCGATTTAAGAGCGAGCATCAATCTAATGCCTCTTGCCTATTCAAAAAGCTTGGGCTTGGCACTCCCACCCCGATAAAAATGCAATTGCTAATGGCGGATCGAACCATCAAAAAGCCGGAGGGAATGCTTCTTGATGTGCTTGTTAAAGTCGATAAATTCATCTTTCCTGTGGATTTCGTGATCCTTGATTGTCAGGTTGATTTCAAGGTGCCCATTATTTTGGGAAGACCATTCTGGCCACTGGGAGAGCTCTTGTGGATATGGATTCGGGTCAACTTCAATTTAGGGTGAATGATGCAGAAGTAGTGTTCGACATCCGCCAGTCAATGAAACACCCGGATGAATTGAAGAGTGAGGTATGGACCCTTGATGATTGTCGATGAAGGATGATGACAAAGTCGAGCCACGACGTTAAACAAGGCGCTTCTTGGGAGGTAACTCAAGCATTTTTGATATTTGTTGGTTTGTTTTAAGTATGTTTAGTGATTGGAATATTTAGGTAGTAGGGTGTTTGTTTGTTTTGAGTTCAAAGACATTGGTGCATTTGTAATACTCTGAAGATTATTGTGTTTTGAGACTTGGTCTGCAAGTGAAAATTAAAGAATTGAAGATGTGAAATGGCACTTAGAGCAACCTCTACGAATAGGCCTACAAGTCGTAGTCACCACTACGACTCGTAGTCATGCCTCTAGAGGGAAACAGTGAGTATCAGAAGTTGACACACACACTACAAGCCAACCTTACTATCCATATGGTCTTTTATGAATCGTTAGTGTGGTTCATAGTGCCTAGGTATGGATTCTAAATTTTTACAAGTGTTGGGTCTGCTACGAGACTAGGACCTACGAGTCATAGGACACCCTACGACTCGTAGTCGAGGTCTCATAGCCCCGATCTGCAACTTTTTAAAGGGTGACCCAGTTTGTTATAAAAGGGGGTCCAAATAAAACTTGACCCCATTTACATTTCTAAAACCCTAAGATAGATGGAACTTCCCAATCCTTCTCCCCCATTTACTTTTCTGATCAAAATCCCGGCTACCCACGTCATTTTTCAGCAAGAATTTTGGCGAGGATACTATTTTCGAGGGTTTTGGCGTGGTTTTCGATCTCCTTTGCTTTGGTTAAATTCTTCTATCAATTGGTAAGCTTCGTGGTTAAATTTAACGCACTATTGTGGTGAGCTCATTCTTTGTATGATCATATGCTTGTTTTAACCATGAATATTCATGCCCATGTGGTGATGTGTAGACCTAGACATAAAACCTAGGATTTGTATGCTTTGAAAGATTGAGCTATGAATCAAAACTTGTTCAAAGTTCTTAAGTGGGTGATTGTAACTGTGAAAATTATCCATCCATAGAATGTAGTGCTTAATTGTTGCCCGACCATTGTGGAAATTGTCTTCGAAATTGGAAGTTAGGAGGTGTGGGTTTGTTTTATATGCCATAGCTTGTTGGACTTGATTGAACATAGTTGAATTGCTCTTGCATTTCAATGGAATGTTTTGTTGATAAAAGTGCGAGTTTGGATATGAAATTGCCCTTGGTTTTGCCTGGCGTAATGTGGAACTGACTTCGATTTTTAGGGGTAATGCTTGTTTTAACTTTCTGATGTCATTGTGGGGTCATTTATGTGTCAAATATATTATATTGCTCTTATAAATGCCAACCCTTAAGTTGTGTTTGTTTTGCTTGTGCATTTTGTGGGAAAGTGACAGGCACTACTAGTGCCTTCTGTTTTCAGCGACGAAGCCCTCTTACGACTCGTAGGCTCCCCAACAAGTCATAGTGGTCCCTCGTAGCAAGCACCAGTCACCTGTGGTTTCTTTATCTTTCTTATACAAGACCCATATACAACTCATAGTACCTGTTATGACAGCCTGATTGAATTCTTAAAAATGGTCTCTGGAAAGAGATACGAGGCCAAACTACGAGTCGATTTCAAATTTATGAAAATTGACCCACCCCTTACGAGTCGTAACTGCATCTCTTATCTGAGTTCAGACTGTAATTTTTTAGGAATCTTGGTACTACTAGGCTAGTGTACGAGTCGTAGGACATCCTACGAGTCGTAACTGCACCTCATATTTGCAGACCTGCATCTGCATAAGTGATTCTCTTTACTTTGATTAGTTTTATGTATTGTTCTTTTATGTGATTCATTTGCTCAAACATCTTAATGCTCACATGTATTGTGTGGGTGGCTTGCAGATATCATGCCTCCAAAAGACAAACGAGCAATCCAGACATTCCAACAGAGATTGGTGGACGAATCTTCTGAGGCTGAGAGATCCGAGGGGTCTCTAGAAGTTCACAGGGTCAAAATAGATCCCGAGGATAATATCCTCAGACCCGGGCTCGCGCAGCTCAGACACCGATGGAAGTCAGCAGTTCCTCCCAGTCTAAAGAGGAGGAACAGTAGGGTAATGGAGATGGGTCGGAGAGCAGCTTACCACAGATGACCCCCTCACACTCAGGGTCAGAGTTGGAGTCTGAGAGTACCTTCCAGTCCTAACAAGAAGATGTCCAATCACAGCACCCAGCCGACCGCAAATGGTGTGACCTAGGGATGAAAGAGATATATGACCAAGGGTTAGAGCCCAAGGGACAGGACAAACCGGTGTGGCAATTTCATGAGTCTAGATTGAACGACTCAAGGTTAGATAAGGTGCTAGGATTAGATAAGAAGATAGACAGACACGGACTACGATGGACAACGCAACAGCTAGGCAAGTATGCCCCTTACGTGGTCTATGAGTTTTATGCAACCTATCTTGCTACACTTCGCCGAGGGTTACCAAAGAACAAGAAGCCGATTGAGCAGCCGAGGTTACGGGTGGTGCCAGTCCGGGGTTGGAGAGTTCCTATTTTGGAGGAGACTATTTGACGGATCCAGTTTGGGCCCACTTAAAGAGTACCTCTGTCTACCGCAGAGTATGATGGACGCATTGACAAGATGAGAAGAGCGGTGACTGGGAAGGACATTGGGGCCAGGACAAAGCTTCTATAGTGGATTGCCAGCCAAATTTGTGAGGAGGGTTTCGAGCCGATGTGGGTCACAAACCACGCAGATCCTATAGTGAAGGCCCACCTCTCTTTCCAGGCCAAGTTTTGGTGGTCCATTATCTATTGACGTATCCGGCCTACTTTCACGGATAATGTGATCACTTTGGAGCGAGCTATGTTATTAGCCAGCATTCTAGCTGGTTATGAGATAGATTTGGCCCGAATTATCTCTGAGAAAATCCACGAGTCCACCATGTGGACAAACACCTCACCTTCATTCCCTGTTTTGATCCGCCGATTATGCAATGCAGCAGGTGTTCCTATAGACCCCCACCGGGACCAGCATATCGAGGCCACACGCACTGTGGATCCCAGCCTGATAAAGGCTGATGAGATCCTGGTGGCCCTACCTTGTGCAGCTCCTTCGGTTATCCCAAATCCATTCCCAATAGAGCCTCAAACTCAGGGTCTGACTCCAGCTACAACCAGTACTACTCCAACCGCTACAGAGCCTATGCCAACTGTCGAGATTGAGTCCACGCCATCCTCAAGTACTCTAGCACCAGCAACATCTACATTACAGGTGGATTATATTATCTCTGCTATTGCTTTTCATGCACTATTATGCAGGGTGGCTACGACGGAGTCCAGGCTATAGGCTTTAGCAGTACAGGTCAAACCTTGGGTCAACTAGATCGTACGGGACTCAGAGGAGAGGATGAAGGCATTCACCCATGCGTTGGTAGATGAGAGAGTTAGGGTGGTGGATGCTAGAGTAGATGCATTTGAGGTAGAGTCCAGTGGAGGCTTGAGGGTGCTCGGCCTACTGAAACGAGCGCAGTGACACAGGAGTTGGCCAAATTTAAGGCCGACTTATTGCAAATGTTAGAAGCCCCTGTTGTAGTCCCAGAGGTGGCACTGGCGGGTGACGAGGTGTTTGATTGGTTAGCTGACCGCCCGCATGCCCATGGGAAGAGGCCCCTCGAGCATGATGACCCAGAGATGGGCCAGAAGAGGCCTAGACCTGATGACCCAGCAGTACCGAAGGAGGATCCGATACCAGAGGAGTGGTGCAGGAGTCGATACTGTTGGCGGCCATACAGAGAGATAGGGAGCAGCAGCCTTCATATGGCGAGGGTAGCTCACGTACAGCTGCGACCCAGATTGCTGAGGAAATGGTGATGACCCAGGACCCTACTGACCAGACAGATACCGGTGCTTGAGCACCATGACGTTTGACCCTTTTGACGCCAGTTCTTATCTTTTCTTTATGGATACTTTGTTCTTTTGTTGGAAAACCTTTTTATTATGTTGGTTGTGGATGTTTTATGTTGGATGTTGTTTTTACTTTTGTTTTGGATATTAGTTTTTAAAATGTTGGTTTTTAATGTATATATATCTATGCTTATGTTTTCTCATTTTCGTCTTAGCACGTGTTTATACTTTGAGGATAAAGTATTCTATTTTGGTGGGGTGTGGGAAGTTATGGATTAAGGTGAAGTTTGAGTAGCCTCGAGTCCATAACTTCCCTATTTTTGATCTAAAGGTTTTCTTGTCGTGATTCTTTTTCCTTGTGGATGTTTAATTTTCTGTTGAACCGACATGTTTTAGGTAGTCGATAATGTGTAAATACATAGTGGTATTATCTGGTGGCACATACATGAGTCTTTAAATGGTTTTTGAATGATTTGAAAAATTAGGTAACCTCAAAATTCTTGAGATTGTAGTTATTGATACATTTACTTAGGCAATGTTTGTTCTAATAATGTGGAGGCAAGTTGAGGCTTGAAGCATGACATATGAGTCTATACTTGATTGTGGGTGCAATTTCATATGTGTTGTGAGCCTATTTTGCCTCATTCATACATCTTGTATGGACTAAGAACTTGCCTTGTTACTATAAATTGGTTTGGTGATGTGCTTAATTTGGAAAGGATCTTAGGCCTTTGTTCTTTTAAAGAACCCACTTTCAGCCTAAATGACCTACCAAATGAGTGAGTGAATCCCTTATTCCAAAATTTTGAGCTTCTCATGTACTAATTCTTTCTTGACACCTTACTAGCTTAACCCTGTTTGATGAAATACCTTGATATTGACCCTGGTCTATCCTTGAACATGTGAACCTTGATTGAGGCTAAAAGCTTAAGTTGAGGGTGGCTACAAATTGTGGCCCTAGTTTGGGGAATAGATATTGTGTACTTCACCTTAGGCTAAAAGCCTAAGTTGAGGGTGGCCCTTATTATGGTAAAGTAACAACAATGAGGTGGTTAGTTGGGAAATAAAGAAAGAAATGAAAAATCATGAGCCGAGGGAGAAAAAAGAGATTAAAAGTGTCTTGAATTGAGAAAATATTAGCAAAAATGAGTTAAAAAATGAGGCGCAGCTGAAAAGAGAAAGAAAGCACTCGGGAAAAGCTTGAAACAGGAGAATAAGGATGGATTTAGTGAGAATGACTGGGTTATGAAGGCAAACGTGTGGGTAAACATGGTTCAGAGATAGTTTTTAGTCACTACTTGCCTAAAATAATACTAAAGCCCCCTAAACCTTTGTTACATGCCATTAATTCTTAAATTGATCCAAATCCACTTTGTCACCAAGACGGAAGATGATTATAGAGGCAAGCCTGTGGTGTTAGTCATTTTGCATGAATTTCATTTGTGAGAGTGAGAATGCTTCCTCAGTCCCTGAATTCTAGATGTTTTTTGAGTGAGTAAGAGGGACTTCTTTTCTATGACGGCATTTTCACTACTTGATTTGCATATGGCTATACCAGTGATAAAGGATGGTTGGCTTACCATAGTTGGGTTGCCAGATTCATCATGTTTTTGTTGTGCTTAGTAGCTTTACAATCTGATTTTGAAAATGGTAGTTAGGTACCTGGATTAGAACGAATGATATATATGTCATTGGTATAGCTACTATGTATTTTTCATTGTCTACGTAGATTGAGTCATCGCTTGAGGACAAGCAACAATTCTAAGTTGAGGGTGTTGATGTGTTGTCAAAATACAACACATTAGATGCCTACAACAAGGGATTTTATGAGTTCTTAATGCAACTTTTTATGGTTTTTCTATGTTTTTGTGTTGTTTCTACAGAAAAGTTAGGTTGGCATGATTTTGGAAGAAAATTGCAGATTTCGCTAAAACATAGGACATACAAGTTCACCTACGAGTCGTAGCCCAAGCTACGAGTTGTAGGGTGTTATTGTAGCAAGAAACAGAGATAAAAAATCAGAAATCGGCTAAGTGGAGGTCAACCCTACGAGGCCACCCTACAAGTCATAGGTCTCACTACAACTCGTGTTGGTGGACTCGTAGCAAGAATCAGAGAGCCACCACTTTGGACCCAAAAACTAAAGGCCTAGACTACGAGATGAGCATACGAGTCATAGCTCAAGCAACGACTCGTAGCAGGGGCTCATACCAGTTGAGTCCAAGATACCAAGAACCTGACATGAGACCCTGATTACGACTCGTAGGTCACCCTACGAGTAGTACCTGTGAGGCGTACTAGCTTCCAACTGTCTTTTATGTGTAATTTTTAGGGTTAAACTTGTAACTACTATAAATACTTTAAGTTAGGTTTTATTGGAAGGATTCCATAGATCAAAAATTTTGTAGACATTGAAAGAGCCTTTGAATATTCTCTCAAGAATATTTTAGGGTTTTAGCTTAGTTTATCATTTTCTCTTGGAAAACCCACTTTTGGGGGATTCCAAATCTTGTCTTGTACTCATTGTCAATCTATCAAACTTTTGGTTTGCAATTGGTGGTGTCTTCATTCTTCATTGCTTTGGGTAAGATCCTCAACTATGTTTTGTATTTGCATTCTTGTTGGTTTTGCCTTAGCCTAGAGTAGCTAAGCACCACAATTTGGGGTTGAAGGAACCATGGGTAGTTGACTTGAGATGACCTAGGTTTATTCCATTTCTATGATTGGCATTTTGCATGTATTATCTATTTCCCTTCATTATGATTGTTGTTTGGTGGTGGCCAACACCAAATCCCACCTACTATCACGATCCCGACCAAGGTAATGACGAATAGGAAAAGGGAAGTAGATGACAGGATTCGATTGATGTGTTCTCGTCTAATTACCAAACCTGACCAAAAGGAGGATGACTAGGACAATAGGTAACGGTTAGTTGGCACGCCATGGTGATCGACCAAGTGCCATGGTGAAATTCGACCTTCACCTTCACAAGAGGGTTGGAAGAACCTAAGTTACCATCCTACATGTGATCTGCAATTGTAGTTAGGTTACCTAGGGTAATTGAGTCAACGAACCATGGGGAACACAATTCCCGGTTGTCCTTAAAATTGGGTGTTTTCCCGCATTGTAGTGTAGTGTTTATTTTACTTTGTTCTTGAATCACAACCCCTCCCCCCCACTTTAGAGATTTTAGTTATAGATACTTGAAATGATTGATAGTGAATTCTCATAGTCAAGCCCTATAATCCCCGTGGATTCGACCCTAACCTTTGGTTAGGTTAATTGATGACATCAACCGCTTTCTTATTGGAGCATGAACATCATCACCACATACTTAGTACATTCAAACGTACTAACACATACTCTATGCCTACATGTTATTTGACCATGTAGGGACCAGTGTACCGCTTGATCGTCCTCCTCCCCATAGCTAGTATGACTTCTATCAAGCTTGTTGGTGAGTTCTCCATTGGGGGGACGTTACTTATAATCTCTGGCTATGTATTAAGACTTCCTCTCTTTGACTTATGCATTGACTATGAGGGTGAGACTGATAGGTTTGTCTTGGCCCCCGCTCTTCTCTATGTAGTAAAGATGTTGTTGGATATGTTATGTATCTATGTTATGAGCATGACTCTATTGACTCTTGATGTTTATGATATGGAAGTTTATCCTTAGTCCCGTTTCCCCCTTGTTTGTATTTATCTTTTATTAACTAATTGCTTCTGCAACCAAGGATGTGTAATGATACGGTATGAGGCTTGTTTGGAGTTCCCCATTCATCGGTCACGTCTAAGCCCTAAGCTTGGGTCGTGACAAAGGTGGTATCAGGGCACTAGGTTTTTAGATCCTCAGAGTCCAACACACCGTGTTGATTAGAGTCTTATTCATGGTTGTATTGTGCACCACAACTATGAGTAGGAGGCTATGAGATGTTTTAGGAATTGTTTCCTTCTTCATTTTCTTAGTCGTGCTATAGAGTTGAGGTAAGCTTTTCCCCCTAACGATTGTTCTTTGTTATGCTAGATCATGCCTAATACGAGGGGAAGACAAGCCCACACGCCCGAGGACCAACCGGTCAATGGAGAGTTTAGGTATGCTCTCGCCTTGCTTGTAGAAGTGGTGGCTAATCAAGGCAACCAAGGGGCCTAAGCCCCTCATACTCCTAAACCGGCCTCTCGGGTAATAGACTTCATAAGAATGAATCCCCCAGAATTCCATGGGTCAAAGGTGAGTGAGAACCCCCAAGAGTTCATTGATGAGGTCTACAAAATTTTGTCTATCATATGTGTGAGATCACAGGATAAGGTGGTGTTGGCGGCCTACCAACTCAAATGGATAGCACAAATATGGTACAACCAATGGAAGGAGGAAAAGGGAGTTGGTTAGGTGGAGCTTTGGGAGGAGTTCAACGTTGCCTTCCTTAATCAGTTCTTCCCCCTTGAACTTAGGGAAGCTAAGTTGGTGGAATTTATGAATTTGAGACAAAGGTCCATGAGTGTGAGGGAGTATGCCTTCAAGTTCACCCAACTTTCAAAGTTTGCTCCTCATTTGATTGCCGACCCAAGGTCGAGGATGAACAAATTTGTTATGGGTATCTCCGACTTGGTTAGTTAAGAATGCCGGTGCGCCATGTTGATTTGTGACATGTACTTGTCACGTTTGAGGACTTACCCCGAGCAATGAAGAGGAGAATTAAGGAAGAGAAGGGGGCATGAGGCCAAGAGGGCCCGTTTTTAGGGTAAGTTCCAAAGGAGTGGTCGGTTCCACCAAGGCCAAAGGTCTACTCATGCATTTGAAAAGAGGGTTGCAAATTATCTTCCGAGGGCCCAAGGTGTTGGGGTGTGGCTCCTATTGATGTGTGTCCGAAGTGTGGTAAGGGTCATGGTGGCCCATGTTTGAAAAATACTGGTGCTTGTTATGGTTATGGGGAAATGGGGCATAAGGCGATAGATTTCCCTCGAAACCGCAACAAGGGCAAGCAGATTCATCCACAAGGTGCTAATGTGGTCCCATTGGGGAGAAGTGGCCGACAAGATGGTACCCAAGGCAAAACTAGTTCTATGCCTTGCATGGGAGGCTAGGGGTTGATGAAGCCCTCGATGTTGTTACCGGCATGTTGAAAATCTTTGACTTTGATATGTATGCATTGATTCATCCAGGTGCCACTCTTTCTTTTATTACCCCCTTTGTTGCCCAAAAGTTCCATGTTGACCCCGAGTTGTTGCATGAGTCATATGAGGTGTCTACTCCTACTGGTGCATCTATTGTTGCTCGAAAAGTTCATAGAAGTTGTCCTATTTGCATCTTGCATAAAGTGTTGCCTTGTGATCTTGTTGAGTTAGACATGGTTAATTTTGATGTCATTCTTGGGATGGATTGGTTTCATATCTATTATGCTTCTATTGATTGTAGAACCCATAGGGTCAAATTCCAATTTCCAAATTAACCCGTCCTTGAGTGGGAAAATCAAGATGTGGTGGTAAAGGGTAGATTCATCTCTTGCATTAAAGCCTGTAAGTTGATCTCTAAGGGTGTCTTTACCATCTTGTGAGGGTTAGGGATGTGGAGTCTAAAGTCCTCCCTATAGAGTCGGTTTCAGTTGTAAATGAGTTCATTGATGTCTTTCCGAATGACCTTCCCAGTGTTCCTCCCGAAAGGAAATAGACTTTGGCATAGACCTCCTCCCTGATACTCAACCCATTTCTATTCCCCCTTACCTTATGGCCCTAGTAGAGTTGAAGGAGTTGAAGGAACAATTGAGGGACTTATTGGAGAAGGGATTTATTAGACCTAGCTAATCACAATTGGGTGCTTCGGTGTTGTTTGTGAAAAAGAAGAATGGGTCCCTTAGAATGTGTATTGACTACCGGCAACTCAATGGGGTCACCATCAAGAATAGGTATCCTCTTCCAAGATTTGATGACCAATTGCAAGGGGCTAGCCATTTCTCTAAGATTGATCTTTGGTCTGGGTATCATCAAGCAGAGGTGAGGGAGTGTGATATTCCCAAGACGGCCTTCCAGACTAGATATGGGCATTATGAGTTTGTTGTGATGTCTTTTGGGTTGACCAATGCGCTGTCCATCTTTATAGACCTTATGAATTTGGTCTTCAAACCCTACCTTGTTCCTTTGTTGTGGTCTTCATTGATGATATTTTAATCTATTCTCGTGGTGCGGAGGAGCATAGGGCTCATTTGAGGGTTATGTTGCAAAGATTAAGGGAGGAGAAATTGTATGCTAAATATGAAAAGTGTGAATTTTGGTTGAGGGAGGTTGCTTTCCTAGGGAATGTGGTGTCGGGGGATGATATAAAGGTGGATCCTAAAAAGACCGATGTTATTAGAGATTGGCCTAGACCATTGACCCCATCAGATATTAGGAGTTTCTTGGGCTTAGTGGGCTATATTATCGGAGGTTTGTGAATGAGTTCTCTTTTATTGCTTCTCCTATAACAAAATTGACTCAAAAGAAGGCCAAGTTTGTGTGGTCCGATAAATGTGAAAGGAGTTTCCAAATATTGAAAGACAAGCTCGTGTCCGCTCCTATATTGTCACTACTGGATGGGCTTGAGGGATTTGTGGTGTATTGTGATGCTTCCTAGGTTGGTTTGGGTTGTGTGTTGCTGCAAAACGGTAAGGTCATAGCTTATGCTTCTAGACAACGCAAATTACATGAAAGGAACTAGCTTACCGATGATCTTGAGTTAGCTGTTATTGTGCTTGCATTGAAGGTTTGGCGTCACTACTTGGATGAGGTGCATGTTGATGTGTTCACCGATTATAAGAGCCTACAATATGTCTTCACTCAAAAGGATCTCAACTTGAGGCAAAGGAGATGGTTAGAACTTCTTAAGGACTATGATATGAGTGTGCACTATCATCCTAGTAAGGCAAATGTGGTGGCGGATGCCTTGAGTAGGGTGTCCATGGGTAGTCTAGCTCATTTTGATGGTAGTGAGAAGGAGATAGCAAGGGAAGTGCATCGGTTGGCTAGGTTTGGGGTTAGATTGGAGGAGGTCGGTAATAGTGGTGTGGTTGTTGTTGATGGATTTGTCTTCTTTGGTTGATGAGGTGATAGCAAAACAAGACCTTGATCCCTCCTCATTAGAATTGAAGGCCTTGGTGACAGAGAGCAAGGTGGAGGTTTTCTCTTAAGGGGAAGATGAAGCCCTTAGGTACCAATGTAGGTTGGTGTACCGTTTGTTGATGGTATGATAGAAAAGATCCTTGATGAGGCCCATAACTCTTCTTATTCTATCGACCCCAGTTCCACCAAGATGTGTAGAGACTTGAGGGATGTGTATTAGTTGGGAGGCATGAAGAGGGACATTGCCAAATTCGTTTCCGGTTGTCATACTTGTCAACAAGTCAAAGCCGAACATCAAAGGCCGGGTGGCCTAACCTAAGACATTAAGGTTCCTAGTTGGAAGTGGGAAGAGATAAATATGGATTTCGTGGTTGGGTTGCCCAAGACTAGAAGGGGTTTTGATTCCATTTGGGTTATGATTGATAGGATGACAAAATCGACTCACTTTCTACTAGTAAGACCACATTTGGGGTTGAAGATTATGCAAGGTTGTACATCATGACTTGGTAAGGTTGCATGGGGATCCTTTGTCCATCATATTGAATCATGGGGCACAATTCACTTCACATTTTTGGAGATCTTTCCAAAGGGGTCTTGGTACTAGAGTTAAGCTTTCTACAGCCTTCCACCCTCAAACAGATGGCCAAGCCAAGAGAACCATCCAAACCCTTGAGGATATGCTTAGAGCATGTGTATTGGAGCTTAAAGGTAGTTGGGATGATCATCTTCCGTTGATTGAGTTTGCCTACAATAATAGTTATCATTCTAGCATCGGTATGACTCCTTTTAAGGCTCTTTATGGGAGGCGTTGTAGATCACTGATCGGATGATTCGAGGTTGGTGAGATAGCTTTATTGGGACCAGATCTAGTTATGGATGCTCTTGAGATGTTTAGGGTGATTAGGTAAAGGTTGAAGACGGCCCAAAGCCGTCAAAAATCCTATGCCAATGTGAGAAGAAGAGACCTTGAATTCAAAGTTGGTGATTGGGTCTACCTAAAGGTTTCACCCATGAAGGGTGTGGTCCGTTTTGGTAAGAAAGGAAAGTTGAGCCCAAGATACATTGGTCCTTTTGAGGTCAGGAGGAGGGTTGGCAAGGTAGCTTATGAGTTGAGGTTGCCTAGTGAGATGGAATTGGTTCATCCGATGTTCTATATGTCCATGTTAAGAAGATGTGTGGGTGATCTGACTGCCGTTGTGCCTCTTGACGTTGTGGGTGTTATTGAGGACAATTTTACTTATAAGGAGGTCCCGGTTCAGATTATGGATAGGCAAGTGAAGAGATTGAGGAACAAGGAGGTGACATCCATTAAGGTCCTTTGGAGGAATCAACAAGTTGAGAGTGCTACTTAGGAGGCCGAAGCGGACATGCAAAAGCGATATCCTTACCTTTCCAACTCCACTCAAGCCTAAGGTATTGATCTTAGTCCTTCATTTGATCTCAAGTCTTAAGTTCAGCCCTATGTCAAGGCATATTTTCATGTTTAAATTGACAAGTTCATGATGATTTTACACTTATGGTGAAGTTTTTGAAATGATGTTTAAGTGCATTGTTGCATATCTATGTGGGCTAAAATTGTCATGTTTGTACATCTCATATATGTCTCTTGACATTCAGGGATGAATGTGCCCAAGGGGGAGATATTGAAACGACCACAAAAAGTTCCCGAAAATGTGCTTCGAAAGTGCCTGGAATTGTAATTTCCATATATCTTAAAATCCGTGTGTGTTATCGAAAATCCAACTTCATATTCTTATTTAGGGGGTCAAAATTAGGGGGAAAAGGGTCTAACCTCGATTTTAGAGCAACCGCATCAAAATTCAAATTCTCAAAATGCAAATTCCAGAGAGCTTTCCGCGCCCCTGGCGCGACGTGCCAAGGGCGCGCACTAGTGTTAAAATTCTGTCAGTTTTTAAAAGTCTTGGGCCTAAGTGTTTCCAAACGTGAAAATGCCTATATTTAATCATTTTGCAACCTCATATCATCCTAAACATTCTCCAATACTCATTCAAACGCTTAGCCAATTTTTTATCTCCTAAACTCAAGTCTCAAAACCCTCTCCGGATATAAGGATTTCCTCTCAAGCTTCAAGTCTCCATCTCCAACCTTCATCAAGTTCATCTCCAAAGCTAATGTATGTGGGTTTCTTTCACGGGTTCCTTCCACCCATGATACCCAAGCTCTCTTTACTCAAAAATTGCATGATTTAAAGTTGATTTATTCATGGGTCTTATCTATTATGAAAATCACTGCACACTATGTTGGGTTTATGAAATTGTGACTATTGTACTATGTTTGGAGCTATGAATCTAAGGTCTATGATGAGAATTGATGAAGGATCTTGATGTATATTGTTTGAGGGTGTTACTTAGTGTCTATTGATAGCTTTACACTGATTTTCTTGCATGATTTCACTCTTGAATTTCATGGTTTTACACTAGCATTACACACCCTCTAAGTGTTTGATAAAATGTCCGGTTATGGATTCTTGAGGAATTGAAG
>JAPFFP010014341.1:0-16906 GCA_026153255.1 Solanum medicagineum
TTAATATATATATATTTATATAAATAATAATCAATAAGACGAATAAACGAATTCTTTTTGATTCTGCATCTTCACGTTACTTAATAGGAGAGAAAGATTCAGCTTCTACAGAATGATTAAAACTATTTATTTTTCTAAACCCTTTCAAACACTTGAACAAATATTTCACCAAAAATTTCAAGTCCCAAAACTCATCCGGATCTTAAGGATTTCACTCAAGCTTCAACTCTCTATTTCCAATCTCATCATGAATTCTCCAAAGTCAAGGTATGTGGGTTTCAAGCAATGTGCCCTTTCACCCATGGTGCCCAAGCTTTCTTTTTACCTAAATTACATGTTTCTAAATTAACTTTACGTATGGGTCTACTATTATTAATTTGACTATGAACTATGTAAGGGTTTTGTAAAAGTGTGTGTGACTATTTATGCATGTTTTGAGCTATGAATCTTAGATTTATCTTGAGATTTGATGAAGGGTTATGATGTATATTGCATGAGGGTGTCACCAAGTGTGGGTGGTTTTACATTGAATATACTTGCATGATTTTACTCTTGAATTGTATGGTTTTACACTAACATTGCACACCCACCAAGTGTTTGATAAAATGTCTAGTTAATGTATCTTGAGTTGTTGAAGGCCTAATGCTTGGCTTAAGAGTTATGTGACTTTATGATGATGAATGAGAGATATGTATGTGTTGATTTCAATGACAAGTATCTATTGTATTGTGAGTTGACCATAGCCAATTGAGGGGTGATGCCTCAATCACCTAGATAGGGGTGGTAAGCCATCAAGTAATTGAGGGGTTGGTACCTCAATCATCTCGGATGGGGGTGGTAAGCCATCATCAAATCAAGGTGTTGGTACCTCAATCATCTTGGATGGGGGTGGTAAGCTATCAACCAATTGAGGGGTTGGTACCTCAATCACCTAGGATGTGGGTGGTAAGCCATCAACCAATTAAGGGGTTGGTACCTCAATCACCTTGGATGGGAGTGGTAAGCCATCAACCAATTGAGAGGTTGGTACCTAAATCACTTCTAAAGGGTGGTCTACCTTAGATTCCAAGTACTAAGTTGCTTGGTCGATGATAATGGTCTATTGCTACACATGTAATATGTTCTATATATAAGCAAGTCTACTTCAAGTATCATTCATGCATGTCATATTCTTATAAGATCATCTATTGCTTAATTATGCATTTTGACTATGTTACTTATTTATTGTTGCATTGCATCCTACATACTTAGTACATTCAAACATACTTACTCATACTCTATGCCTACAAGATGTTACCATATAGGAACCGGAGCCCCATTTGATCATCTTTCTCCTCCACGTGGCTAGTGCGATATCTCTCAAAGCAAGTTGGTAAGTTCTCAACTTCGAGGACATACTTGTGACACCCCGTAACTCTATTCTCTTATGTATCCATGTTTCAAGCATCATTTTGTCAGGTTTGGAGTGTATTAGTTCCATGGGAGACTCCTAGTACCTAACGAGCGCAAGACTTCTCTGAGAGTTGAGTTTTTGGTGATATTTCATGCAAGGGTCAAATTTAAACAAGCATAACTCTTGGCACATTTGGAACTGGGTGGCCCATAACATTTCAAATCAAATCCCTTTGAATTAGCTTCACAACGCACTTGGGTTCACCTTATTCCGATGTCAGCTGAAGGAGTTATGACCATTTTCCTGAGACCCTCCGTGCAGTGAAGCCCCATGGGCACCCATACAGGAAGTGTGGCCTTTTATGGGTCATGGGAAATGTTTGGGGTTGGAAAATTGTGTGGTGAGGCTAAGTCTTGGTCCACGACCATTGGTACGGGTCGTGTGACTCTTCACGGGTCGTGAGGAGGGGCATGGAGGTGTTTTAGGAGGCTTGGCTAGGCGTGGGTGGTATTGGCAGCTAAGGCATAGGCCACGACTGCCTTATATGGCTCGTGTGAAGGAGTATGGGCCGTGGCACCTGGGAGTTTGCTGGAGTCCAAAATTTTCTTGTCTAAATGAGGTGGAACAGACCAGTAAACGGCTGTGTAACACTATACAGTCCGTGAAAGTGGCCGTCAAAGTGGCTTCGATGCTAACTTTTTCTCAAGTGTTCCAATTCTATTTTTCTGTCTAAGTCTTGTCTCACGGGTACTCCACATGACCCATGGAGTGCCACATGGCTGGTGAAGTCTCCAGCGAGATGACACTTTGCCAATTTATCCATCAATTCACTAATGGCATTTTCGTAAATGCTAATTACTCTAATGCCCTTTTTAGACTTCCAATGCTATCTTAACCATCCTAAAAGACCTTAACAAGGTTCAAAAGGATCAAACTCATTACTATCATCTCAAATACACTCTTAATTCTCTCAAAATCCTCCATCAAGGTCCAAATCAATTTCAAGGAAACCCAAGAACAAAATTGGATTCATAGATCATTTCCAAGCCTCCATTCTCCCCAATCTCAATTCCAAGCAACTCTAGAGCTAAGGTATGTTGTTTTGAACCATTGAGTCCTTCTATCCATCGTGCCTAAACCTTCTTTTAAGTAATACTGCATTATTTAAAGTTGATTTTACAAATGTTTTTGCTAGTATGATCATGTCTATGAACTATGTTAAAGCTATGTAAAGTTGCGACTGTTTTGCCATGTTTTGAACTATAAATCTTGGATCTATTGTAAGATTTGATGAGGGGCTTTGATCTATACTTCTTGAGGGTGTTGCAAGGTATTGATTGATGGTTTTACAATGGATTTACTTGCATGATTTAATCTCTAAATTGCATGGTCTTATACTACCATTTCACACCAGCCAAGTGTTTGATAAAATGAACGATTATGGTTTCTTGAGGAATTGAAGGTCCAATGCATGTCTTATGAGTTGAATGATGTTATGATGATTATATGATGATTGAAATGTAATGGTTTGATGAGCTAGTTCTATGAAAAGCTTAATCCGTAGAGGGATGGGCTCCGGTAAGGAAGGCCACTTAATTAGAAAAGGAACGGGCTCCCGTAAATAAGGTCACTTAATCCGAAGAGGGATGGGCTCCCGCAAGGAAGGCTAGTTGATCCAAGAAAGGATGGGCTCCCGTAAGGAAGATTACTTAATCCAAAAAAGGACCGGCTCCCGCGAGGAAGGCCACTTAATCCGAAAAGGGACGGGCTCCGGTAAGGAAGGTCACTTAATCTGAAAAGGGACGGGCTCCCATAAGGAGGGCCACTTAATCCAAAAGGGATGGGCTCCTATAAAGAAGGTCACTTAGTTTGAAAGGGGATAGGCTTCAGTTGGAAGGTGGCTCCAAAAGGTCTTATGTTATGTCGGTTGAGGCTTCTTTACACATTGATGTTATGATCTATGTAAGATGAACGATTTGCAAAGTATGACTTACTTAAGAGTTGTTTATACGTGCGATATTGTTATTATGTTATTTGTTGGTTATTATTATGCATTTTGATTATGATGCCTATCTCTTATTGCATTGCATCCCACATACTTAGTCCATTCAAACGTACTAACGCATACTATATTCCTATATGATGTTACCATGTAGGACCTGGAGCTCCATTTGGTCATCATCCTCCTCCACGTCGCTAGTGGTATCCATTCAAGCTAGTTGGTGAGTCCTCATGTGGGAGGGAAATATCTACGTTCTGAAGCTATGTATTAAAGAATATCCTTCTTTTTGCTATACTTTTACTGTGAGGGTGAGCCCGGTTGCTTGTCTTGACCCTCGTTAAGTCCTATGTTCGAGGTGTTGTTGGGCAAGTTATATATTATGCTTGAGCTTTGATTTACTCATGATATTCAAGCTATTTAAATATGAGTGCCTCCCATATCCCAATTCCCTTTATTTATGTTTCTTACATTGTTTTGCATTGCTTCCACGACCAAGGAGGTGTAATGATATGCTACCAGGCTTGTTTGCAGTTCCTTCGGTTCCCCATTCACCGGTCACATCTAGGCCTTAAGCTTGGATCGTGACAAAGATGGTATCTGAGCACTAGGTTGATAGATCTTTGAAGTCCAACACAGCACATCGATTAGAGTTCTATTCATGGTTGTGAAGCGTGCCACGACTTTGAATAGGAGGCTATGAGGCGTTTTAGGAAATATTTCCCTTCTTCATGCTCTAAGTCTTGCTATAGAGTTGAGAAGTTTTTTTCCCCTAACAATTGTTCTTTGCTCTTCTCTTTGATCATGTCGCTTCAAAGAGGAAGGTGATGGAAGGTAAGTTGAAGGTTTTGATTTTGACATATCCGAGTTTCATTATTTCTTTCAATATTCTTTTTGTTGCTAGTGGGCTTCTTGTGTGTCCTAACTTGTGATTTGAACCTTTGGTGTTTATCTCTTGGTTGAGTATATGGTTGCTAGAAAGTCTGTATGTGCTGATCCACGTTCATCTTGCATTAGGTTTTGCCTTGTGAGTTGTTGGAGTTGGTGTGGTGGCTTGTGGTGTTGTACTTGGGATGGAATAGTTGCATGCAAGTTGTTCCTTCATGGAGATTGGTTAATTTATGCATTGGCTATGTTTACGGGTTTCATGAATAGGGTCTTAAAACCCTACCTTGGTATGTTTTTGGTGGTTTCTAGTGATGAGATATTGATTTATTTAGAGCTTGTGGTATCATTTGGGGGCAGGGGGGTTGGTTGCTAAATATGATAAGTGTGATTTGTGGATAACAAAAAGGTGGTTAGAATTCTTTAAGGATTATTATGAGTGTATTTTAGTTCTTTTTTTTGGTAAGGCTAGCATTGTGGTTGGTGCTCTAAGTATGGTGCCTATGGGTAGCTTAGCATATATGGATAATGGCGGCATAGAGGAGACTAGTGGTTCCATCGGTTGGCTAGGCTAGAACTAGGTTGAGGGAAGTTGGGAATGTTATTATAGTGTCCTTGGTGATTCCGGGTCTTCTTGGGTCAAGAAGTTTAGTTTAAGCAAGGCCTTAAGTCATTGCATGCATTCATGTTCATGTTAATAAGATTATGAGAAGTTTCAATGTACATGTTGAACTTTCCTTGGAAATCATGTTTATGTGCATTTCTGCATTCATGTTTTCGCTAGTCTTAATGACTACTTTCCTTGTGTACGTCTCTTTGACATTCGGGGACGATTGTTCCCAAGGGAGAGATACTGTGACACCCCGTAACTTTATGCTCTTATATATCCATGTTTCAAACCTCATTTGTTCAGGTTTGGGGTGTATTAGGTCCATGGGAGACTCCTAGTACCTAACGAGTCCAAGACTTCTCTAAGAGTTGAGTTTTGTGTGATGGTTCATGCAAGGGTCAACTTTAAACAAGCATAAGTCTTGGCACATTTGGAACTGGGTGGACCACGACTTGTCAAATAAAATCCCTTTGATCGCAACTCACTTGGTTTCACCTCATTTTGATGTCAGCTCAAGGAGTTATGACCGTTTTCGTGAGACCCACCCACGCAGTGAAGCCCCACCGGCACCCATACGGGCAATGTGGCCTTGCATGAGTCGTGGGAAATGTTTGGGGCTTGAAAATGTTGTTGTGAGGCTAAGTCTTGGTCCGACCAGTGGCATGAGTCGTGTCACTCACCATAGGTCCTGAGGAGGGGCGTGGAGGTGTTTTAGGAGGCTTGGCTAGGCGTTGGTGGCATTGGCAGCTAAGGTATGGGCCATGACTGGCTTGTATGGCTAGTGTGAAGGTGTACTGGCCGTGGCACCTGGCAGTGTGCTGGCCTGCAACATTTTCTTGTCTAAGTGAGGTGGGATGGACCAGTAAATGGTCTGTGTAACAATACACGGTCCATGAAAGTGGCCGTCAAAGTGGCGTCGCCGTTAACTTTTTCTCAAGTGTTCCGATTCCATTTTTCTGTCTAAGTCTTGTCACAAAGGCACTCCAGACGAATTGTGGAGTGCCACAAGGCCAGTGAAGTCTCCAGCGAGATGACACTTTGCCCATTTTTCCATTCGTCCACCAATGGCATTTTCGTAAATGCTAATTACTCTAATGCCCTTTTTAGATTTCCAACGCTATCTTAACCTTCCTAAAAGATGTTAACAAGGTTCCAAAGGATCAAGCTCATTGCTCTCATCTTAAATACATTCTCAATTCACTCAAAAGCCTCCATCAAGCTCCAATTCAATTTCAAGGAAACCCAAGAACAAAATGGATTCGAAGATCATTTCCAAGCCTCCATTCTTCCCAATCTCAATTCCAAGCAACTCTAGACCTAAGGTATGTGGTCTTGAACCATAGGGTCCTTTCACCCATGGTTCCTAAACCTTTTTTTAATTAATATTGCATGATTTAAAGTCGATTTTACAAATGGGTTTGCTAGTATGATCATGTCTATGAACTATGTTAAAGTTATGTAAAGTTGTGACTGTTTTGCCATGCTTTGAGCGATAAATCTTAGATCTATTATAATATTTGATGAGGGGTTTTGATCTATACTCCTTGATGGTGTTGTAGGGTATTGATTGATGGTTTTACAATGGATTTGTTTGCATGATTTCATCTCTAAATTGCATGGTCTTATACTACCATTTCACACCCGCCAAGTGTTTGATAAAATGTCTGGTTATGGTTTCTTGAGAAATTGAAGGTCCAATGCATGTCATATGAGTTGAATGATGTTATGATGATTATATGAAAATGAAAAGATGATTGAAATGTAATGGTTTGATGAGCTAGTTCTATGAAATGCATAATCCAAAGAGGGATGAGCTCCTGTAAGGAAGGCCACTTAATCCGAAAAGGGACGAGCTCCCATAAGGAAGGTCATTTCATCCGAAGAGAGACAGTCTCCCATAAGGAAGGCCACTTAATCTAAAAAGGGATCAGATCCCGTAAGAAAGATCACTTAATCCGAAAAAGGGACGGGCTCCCGTTAGGAAGGCCACTTAATTCGAAAAGGGACGGGCTCCCGTAAGGATGGTCACTTAATCCGAAAAGGGACAGGCTCCCGTAAGGAAGGCCACTTAATCCAAAAAGTTACGGGCTATGGTAAAGAAGGTCACTTATTCTAAAACGGGATAGGCTCTCGTAAAAAAGGTAGCTCAGAAGGTCTTATGTTGTGTCGGTTGAGGTTTCTTTACACATTTATATTATGATCTATGTAAGATGAACGATTTGCAAAGCATGACTTACTTAAGAGTTGGTTATACATGCCATATTGTTATTATGCTGTCTGTTGGTTATTATTATCCATTTTGATTATGATACCTATCTCTTGTTGCATTGCATCACACATACTTAGTACATTCAAACGTACTAACGCATACTCTATGCCTACATGATGTTACAATGTAGGAACCGGAGCTCTGTTTGGTCATCCTCCTCCTCCACGTGGCTAGTTATATCCATTCAAGCTAGTTAGTGAGTCCTCATGTGCGAGGGCAATATCTATGTTCTGAAGCTATGTATTAAAGACTATCCTTCTTTTTGCTATACTTTTACTATGAGGGTGAGCCCAGTTGCTTGTCTTGGCCCCCGTTAAGTCCTATGTTAGAGGTGTTGTTGGGCAAGTTATATATTATGATTGAGCTTGGATTTACTTATGATATTCAAGATACTTAAATATACGTCTCTCCCATAGTCACAATTCCCCTTATTTATGTTTCTTACATTGTTTTGCATTGCTTCCACGACCAAGGATGTGTAATGATATGCTACGAGGCTTGTTTAGGGTTCCTTCAGGTTCCGCATTCACTGGTCACGTCTAGGCCCTAGGCTTGGGTCATAACAATACTTCTCTATAGTTATACTATGCATAGACTCTCTTTCCTTTGTTTTATACTTTAACTATGATGGTGAGCCCGATTGCTTGTCTTGGCCCCTGCTAAGTTCTATGTTTAGAGGTGTTATTGGAAAAGTTATGTAATGATGCTATGAGGCTTGACTCTCTTGACTCTATGATATTTTATGATATGAAGAGTTTTCCTTAGCCCCATGTTTCCTTAGTTCTACTCTTTTGTTATTATTTTATTGGTTTCGCAGCCAAGGATGTGTATGATATGTTAAGAGGCTTGATTTGGGTTCCTTCGGGTTACCCATTCGCCATGTCATATCTAGACCTTAGTCTTTGGCCATGACAATCAGATCAGACAGTTGGTTGCAAGTCTTCCTACAAGACCACCAAGAGTTACATTAGAGGATCAACCTACACTTACATCATGAAGCCACTGAGAGAGCTATGAGTGACCGGCCTGAGCACATGAGTCAGAGGCGGGGAAAGATAAAGCGGAGGTAGAAGAAGCTTAGGGAGCATGAGAAGAAAAAAGGAAGATTCTTAAACAAAATGATAGGCCAGTTGAGGCAGCTATATGGGTCCGGTCTTTTAGATCCTGATGATGAGTTGACCATCTCTTTGGGCTCGAGTATTGAGTGACCATTTCAGGTAGTCCCTCGTATTCTCTTTTATTTTGTGATTGTGCTGTGAGGACACAACACCTTATTTAGTTTGGGGTGCCTTATAACTTGATTTTAATTATGACTCTTGGTTTCTATCTTGTATACTCTAGATTTGTTATTACTTGTAGACTCTTACTTGTTTTTTATAAATGATGTGCCCTTCTTGGGCTTGATTGATGTTTATTATGATATGCCTTTGTTGGGTTAGCAAATACTGTGTTTTGATTTATCTATTTTAGTAGATTTGGTACCTTCTTATTTTTCTTTTTAATGGTGTGTATAATTGACGGTTCCCGATGATGAATTGAGTGATGACATTTTTAAGGGAAAATCATCGATTGGGTATGTGAGTGTGTGATTAGAATATGGTCTTTGGTGAAGTTTTAGTAGCCATTGACTCTTGTTGGAGCTATACATTGGATTGTGACTTGTTTGTTACTAATATATTTAATCAAGAGTTGTGAATTGTGATAAAGACATACCCCTTCAATTTCGGAAAGTTAAATAGTTTGAGATGATTTTGAGACAACAGTTTGACTATTTTGGTGGCTCTTACTTGCTAGATAGATATATTTGAAAAAGGACTCCCATGTACTTGATTTGAGAGTTATATTGATCCTTTCCAGTTTAGTTTGCATGTGATGTGTGTTGTGAATTTTTGTTTTGTCCCTTGTGTGCACTTGTGTTACCTAGAACTTGCCTTGTTGGTCTTGATAGGCTTTGGTTGGAAAAATGATCTTCGGCATTCTATGGTTTAAATTGAGTCCATTAGCCTGAAAAGCTACCAAATGCATTGATTTTACCCCTAGTGTCCCTTTTAAGTCAAATTCTTTCTTTCGGCTTCCTTAATTGCAAGCCATGAACATTTTTGAAAAGATATCCCTCTTTTGAACCCTTGTCCCTCCTTGAGTTCTATATGTTTGTGGTAATTGAGGCTTTAAGCCTAAATTGAGGGTGATGTATGTAGTTGAAAAAAGAAGAGTGTCTACCACTTCAAGGCTATTTAAGAGAAAGAGAAACAGATAAATGAATGGAGGAATGAAAAGAGAAACAGAAAAATGCTGAAAATGATTGCAAGTGGGGCACCTAATTAAAAAAGAAGGGTTAAATTTGCATTGGTGTCAAATGTGAAAAGAAAAGTGGGAAGTTGGAAAAGAATGAATATTGTGTGTGGAATAGGGCCTAGATGTGACATAGCGAATGGGGAGCTCGAAGGGTCCCCAAACAAGCCTCTTACTTATCGTTACACATCATTGGTTGTGGAAGCATTTAAATGACACAAAAGTGTAGTAATAGGGGCAATGGGACTAAGGGAAAAGCTTGCATAATATCATAATCAAGAGACAAAAGAGTCAAGGATCATATCATAGATAGATATCATGTCCAATAACACCTCTACAGTATAGATAAAAGTGGAGGCCAAGACAAAGCAACCGGGCTCACCCTCATAGTAAAAATAGAAAATAAAGAAGAGTGTCTCAAAACATAATATGAGCAACATATACTAAGGTCCCCAAAGTGGAGGACTCACCAACTAGCTTGAGTAGTACCAAACTAGCAACGTGGAGGAGGAGGATGATCAACTTGGGCTTCGATCCCTACATGGTGATATCATGTAGGCAAGAGTATGCGTTAGTATGCTTGAATGTACTAAGTATGTAGAATGCACTGCAACAAGAGATAGGCGTCATAATCAAGATGCATAATAACAGGCAATAGACATCAAATAACAATATGGCATGCATAGTCCATGCTTAAGTAAAACATGCTTAAGTAACTCTTGCTTATATAGGATATCATTTATGTAGAAGAGACCAAGAAAGATTGCCTAAGTACAAATCCCTTAGTAGGTTGACGATGATGCCACCCCATCAACCTGGTGGTTAGGTACAAACCCCTTACTAGGTTGATGAGTACAAAGCCCCATCTAGGTTATCAAGGCACTCGCCCCTTGATTGGCTATCAAGGTACTAACCCCCCGACAAGGTTATCCGGGCTCTTAGTCCCCCTGGATCGGCCATTGTCTAATGCAACACTTTATATAGAATATATCATATAAATAAGCTCATTTCATCATCATATGGTCATTCATAACATATCTCATGCTTTGGACTTTCAACTCCGCAAGAAATCATAACCAGACATTTTATCAAACACTTGGTGGGTGTGAATAGTAGTATAAAACCATGCAATTTAGAGATGAAATCATGCAAGAAAAACCATTGTAAAACCATCAATCAACACCTTGCAACACTCCCAAGAAATATACATCAAAACCCCTCATCAAATCTTATGATAGATCCAAGATTTATAACTCAAAATATAGCAAAACAATCACAAGTTCATATAGCTTTAACATAATTCATAGACATGTTCATACTAGTAAACCCATTTCTAAAATCAACTTTAAATCATGCAAATTGTGTAAAAATGAGGCTAGGACAACATGTGTAGAAAGATCCAATGGTTGAAATCCACATACCTTAGCTTTGGAGAATTTCTTAAAGATGACTTCAATGGAGACTTGAAGCTTGAAGGAAATCCTTCGATCCGGATAAGGGTTTTGGGACTTGAATTTTGGAGAGGAATATTAGTCTAAGTTTTGAGTAAGTATTGGGGAATGTTTAGGATGATATAAGGGTGAAATAAAGATAAGTATGGGTATTTTCACGCATGGGGGGGGGAGGGAACTTAGGCCCAAGACTTAAAAGTCTAGGGACCGAAAAATAAATTGGACCATTTTTAACACATGTGCACGTAACCCAGGGAACGCTGGAACAGTTCTGGAAATTGCATTTTGCAATTTTCGACTTTTGCTACAGTATCTCTAAAATTTGGGTTAGACCCATATCCCACTCAATTTTTCTCCCTGAACAAGAATATAAAGTTTGGTTTCTGAAATAACAAACAAATTTTTAGTTATATGGGAATTACGATTCCGAGCACTTCTGGGGCATATTTTCGGGCACTTTTTGGGTTCGTTTCAAAATATCCCCCTTTGGAACATTCGTCCCCCAATGTAAAAGAGACATACAAGACAAGTGTGATCATAAACAAATCTGCCCCAACAAGAATGCAACATTACATTTAAAACACCATTTTCAAAATCTCAACGTAAGTGTAAAATCATCATAAATTTGCCAACTTAAAGACGAATGAGTATGAATGACATAGGGACTTAAACATAAGACTTGGAATCAAACAAAGGACTTAGTTGCTATCTTAGGTGTGATTAGAGTGAATGAGGTATGAATATCACTCCAATATGACCGCTTCGGCTTCCTTGGAGACACCTTTTACTTGATAATCCCTTTAAGAGGGCCTTGATGAATACCACATCCTCATTAATCAACTTCTCCACTCATCCATACAACACCTCCACCGGGACCTTCCCCTAAGCCAACTTGTCCTCCACATCACCCACAACTTCTAGGAGTGTTATAGCACTAGAGTCACCAACACATGCCATCCACCTAGAAGCATGAAAAACCGGATGAACCATAACTACATCCATAGGCAAATCCTCAAACTTATGCAACCTTATCATCCTCCCTCTACACTCTATGAGGGCTCACAATCCTCAACTCAACTGTCAATCTTAAATATGCCTAACCCACTTCAACCTAACTCCTTATCTAGCCAACCGATGGACTCCTACCATAATTACCACAATGCTAGGTTAACCATAGGCACCCTACCTAGAGCATCCTTCCATAATACTAGCCTTCATGGGGAAAGTAATGCATGCTCTTATCATAATCCTTAGGGAGTTCTAACCACCTTCTTGTTACCCTCAACTCACAACTATCATAATTAGCAAACAACCCGTAATCTCCCAAGACTTGCAACACTAACCCTAATTGGTTCACAAGCTCTAACTAAATAAATGCTCCACCACTAGAGGCCACCACAGACATGTTGAGGTAGGGTTTTAAGACCCTATTCATGAGACCCATAGACACAACTGGTGCATAAGTGCACCAAACACTCCACCAATATTCAAATGCTCACTCCTACTGCGAAAAGACACTTAACGATATTACCTACACTCATCCACACTTGGGAACAAAACCTAAACCTCAAATAAACCTTAGAGAAGTGACTAGCCCATTGTAGTTGACCAAATGGTCGACCATCCCTACCCATCATACTACAACCTTACGGGTCCTGCATTCATCGAAAGCATGCTATGCAAATAGCCAAACCACCTGAAGACCCCCTACCTATTAAGCTAAGGTCAACCAAGGTCACAAGTCAAGACTCTATGCAACAAGAACATGGGGCAACTCTTATAGACCCCTACTAGGCACAATAGACTCACGTAATCATTCGGGACACCCACACACACATGAATCCTACTAGCACAAAGGAATAACACAAGAAATCGTAACTCTCGAACCTATCAAATCACCCTACTCAAAACGTCGGTCATAACACTGGCCTTACTTAGGGTCAACTAAGTCATAGGAGAAATAATAGAGGATAACCTATTAACAAACTTTGGTAAAAGCCCGCTAAGCCCAAGAAGTTGCTAATATCCGATGGATTCAAAGGTCTAGGCCAAACTCTAATCAATTTTGTCTTACTAAGGTACACCTTAATACCATTACCAGGCACCGCATGACCTAGGAAGGCAACCTCTTGCGACTAAACTGACATTCCTCCTATTTAGCATAAAAATTTCTCCCCTAAACTTTGTAAATCTACCCTCAATGACTCACATGCACTACCTCATTAGGGATGAACCAACATATAATCACCAAAACCACAAAAATCCAATTAGAGTAGTGAATAAAAGATCTTATTCATGAGACTTGTAAGCATAACTGGTGTACTAGTCAAACTAAAAGATACTACCCAAAACCAAAATATCGGAAAGGACATTAGAGGCCTCATCTACCACAAATAACAACTCAATAATAAAACAACCTAGGTTTTACACCTCCATTTCTCACAAGATGGCAAATGCAACCCCTTAGAAACCAATTGTACCTTAAGGCCTGAAATGGACCTACGTCCCTTGCTATCACTTAACAACATCCCACTCAAAGATTGGCTTATTAAGGAATCAGGATCTAACTCTATAGGTCCTACCATCCATGAAGACACAACATGCATGCAACCATCCCATCCCTAGTATGCCTTCAAATCCACCACAGCAACTCTAACAAACCACATAGTAAGACCTAATGCAATACAAACCTGGATCAATACCTCTAACCCTTCTAGCAATAGTATACTTAACAAAAAGATAGAAACCAAAGGTCTACGCAACAACTTGGGCACACAAGGAGCCCCACCAGCAACCAAAAAGAATAGACAAGAAATAGGGGCATACCGAGCCTATTAATGATGCACATCAAAGCCAGGGGAACTTTAACTTACCGGTAATAGCATCGGGTATCTCATCCCCTCCTTGGGGCCACTTGATCAGCATGACCACCTCTATCCAAAAGTCAATCTCCCTTAAACCCCCTTTAAATAAATGGACAATGCACTAGCATGTGACCCACTTTATTACATCCAAAGCAAGCACTAGTGTTTCTCTGTCACAGGCCACCGTGGTTCTTCTCACACCCTTGACACTTGGGATTAGTCATCCTACCATCACCTCCTTTCGATTGAGCAAGAGGACAACCACTAGCTTCATGCCCAAATTCACCACAACCCAAGCAAGCATTAGACTTCTTCAAACTTAGGCCACCGTGGAACTCCCCACACTTTCGGCATTTAGGCCTTTACACCCCCTCATCACCTCTTTTACCCCTTTTACGCTTATGAGGACACTCATTTATTGTATGACCCATCTCCCCATAACCATAACAAGCATTAGTACCTTTCAAACATGGACCATCATGGCCTTTACCATATTTTGGGCACCTAGCCTAAGGTACCACACCACCTCTATCTCTGCCCTTGGAACTTTGCAACTTACCCTCAACACGAGCCCTCTTAGCCTCACTACCTCTCCCCCCACAACAAGAAGTCTCGGGAGCATCTATTTGTTTGATTGAGTTGAGTTGCCAATGTTGTAACCGCTTTGGCCATTACCAATAGAGTATTACGACCCTCCCCATTAGACATATCACCATCTTAAGTAGATTGAGAAAATTCTGAAATGTAAAGGTTAGGGATTAGCAATATGTACTAGTGGACCTAACTATATCGCATGACATAGGTCATGAAGAAGTGAAATATTTCCTAGAACGCCTCATAGCCTCGTACTAATAATTGTGGTGTACAACACAAATATGAATGAGACTCTAATCGACAGGGTGTGTTGGACTCCAAGGATCTAACAACCTAGTGCTCTGATACCAAATTTGTCACGATCCAAAATTGGGGCTAGACGTGACATGTCGAATGGGGAGCCCGAAGGGTCCCCAAACAAGCCTCTCAACTTATCATTACATATCATTAGTAGCGTAAGCACTTAAATGACATAAAAGTGTAGTAATAGGGGCAATGAGACTAAGGGGAAAGCTTGCATAACTTCATAATCAAGAGACAAAAGAGTCAAGGCCCATATCATATATACATAACATGTCCAACAACACCTCTACTACATAGATAAGAGCGGGGATCAAGTAAAAGCAACCAGGCTCACCCTCATAGTCAAAATAGAAAATAAATAAGAGTGTCTCAATACATAATGTCAAAAACATATACGAAGGTCCCTGAAAGTGGAGGACTCACCAACTAGCTTAAGTAGTACCAAACTAGCCACGTGGAGGAGGAGGATGATCACTTGGGCTCCGACGCATACATGGTGATGTCATGTTGGCAAGAGTATTTGTTAGTACATTTGAATGTACTAAGTATGTAGTATGCAATGCAACAAGAGATATGCATCGTAATCAAGATCCATAATAATAGGCAATAGACATCATATAATAATATGACATGTATGATCCACGCTTAAGTAAACATGCTAAAGTAACTCATGATTATATAGGATATCATATATAGAAAAGACCAAGCAAGATTTTCAAAGTACAAACCTCTTGGTAGGTTGATGATGACGTCACCCCATCACCCTGGTGGTGAGGTACAAACCCCTCACTAGGTTGATGAGTACAAACCCCCATCTAGGTTGACGATGATGCCACCCCATAACCCTGGTGGTGAGGTACAAACCTCTCACAAGGTTGATGATTACAAACCCCCATCTAGGTTATCAAGGCACTAGCCCCTTGATTGGCTAACAAGGTACTAACCACCTCAACAAGGTTATCCAGGCTCTTAGTCCCCCCAGGATCGGGCATAGTCTAATGCAACAATTTATAGAGAATATATCATATACATAAGCTTATTTCATCATCATATAGTCATTCATATTATATCTCACGCTTTGGATCTTCAATTCCTCAAGAAACCATGATCGAACAATTTATCAAACACTTGGAGGGTGTGAAATGATAGTATAAAACCACGCAATTTAGAGATGAAATCATGCAAGAAAATACATTATAAAACCATCAATCTATAGCTTGCAACACCCCCAAGAAATATACATCAAAACCCCTCCTCAAATCCTACAAATGATCCAAGATTTATAGCTTAAAACATAGCAAAACAGTCAGATCTTTGCATAGCTTTAACACAATTCATAGTCATGTTCATACTAGTAAACCCATTTGTTAAATCAACTTTAATCATGCAAATTGAGTAAAATGGAGGTTAGGGCACCATGGGTTGAAGGACCCAATGGTTGAAACCTACACATCTTAGCTTTGAAGAATTTCTTGAAGAATACTTTAATGGAAACTTGAAGCTTGAAGAAAATCTTTAGATCTGGATGAGTATTTTGGGACTTGAATTATGGAGAGAAATATTAGTCTAAGTGTTTGAGTGAGTATTAGGAAATGTTTAGGATAATATGAGGGTGAAATAAGGGAAAGTATAGATATTTTCACGCATGGGGGGACTTATGCCCAAGACATAAAAGTCTTGGACCGAAAAATAAAACTGGACCATTTTAACACATGTGCACGTCGCCCAAGGAACGCAGAAACAGTTCTAAAATTGCATTTTGTAATTTTTGACTTTTGCTACTATTGTTCTAAAATTTGGATTGGGCCTATTTCCCACTCAATTTTTTCCCCTGAACAAGAATATAAAGTTGGATTTTTGAAATAATGAACGAAGATTTAGATATATGAGAATTACGATTTCGAACACTTCTAGGGCACATTTTCGGGCACTTTTTGGGGTCGTTTCACTACTCTACCTCTAACCCTACATTACAAGCCTAAAATGCCTTTGAGATTTTCAACCAAATGAAATTGAGCTACTGTTATTTGAAAATAAGGGCAAGCGTATGGTGTGACATTTGTGTGGATAAGATGTTCTTTTGTTGAGTGTGAGTATTTTAAGTCATTGTCCCTTATCATTGTATATAATTATGAATGTTTTGGGGACTATCTTTCTTTTTGTGAGGACATGGAAATCGACATAGATTTTGGTGATATGGATGCTTTTCTAAGTTTGAGTCAAGTGAAATTTGTTAGTTGATTAGG
>JAPFFP010014371.1:0-10178 GCA_026153255.1 Solanum medicagineum
TTTTGGCTTGTTATTACTGTTTACTTTCTTAAAGGCATGTTGAATGTAGAAATCCCTTATAATATATATAGAAAGCGCATAGATACAGGTTTGTTCTCCCGGTACTCATTGGCAATGGGTATCAGTCCGCCCTAATGGGACTTTGGGCGTGACACATAGCTCTCATTCAAATCTCCACCTAAGCACCTCTTCCTCTTCCATTCAAGCCCTCTAAATCTCAAGTGCTAGTACTAATACGATCATATTTACACTAATCTAACCCCTCAAAATCTATATCTCATACCCCTATAGTAACCTTTACTTAGAGAGTATTGCTCATCTTCATCACCTTAATACACTCACATAATGGAACCCGCACATTCAAGCCTATCATAGCACATCGACACCCTTAGTAGCATGCACCCTTATCAAGGGATTCCTTTGCTATCTATTAGACTCACCACAATCTCTCTAACTCCTCCTCCATATCTATAACCTTAAAAGGAAATGATATCACCTCATTATCACAATCAAGAACACTCATTCTCTCTCGTCAACCATCACTTCTCCACTATCATCAACATTTCTATCACGACTGAAAAGCAAGATCATTCAAAGGGCTTGGAATGAAATATCATTAGCAATTCAATCAAGAAACCTTATCTAAGGACTTTCATAATGAAGTACGATCTCCCTCATCTATCAAGACTCGTTCTAAGTTCACAGAACTATATGTAGTGCAAAACTCAGGTCACATCTCACTCAACATAGGATTAGAAACTTTTAGATCCATGAGGTAAGATCAAAATTAATGAACGAAGTCATCCTTTTTCATCCTCGAAACTCAACATGAATGATGATCAACGTGGGTACATGGGACTAGGCCATGGGAATGGCAGTCGTATACTAGTTCAGAATAAAGCATCACCTCAATGGAAAGAATAAGGAACATATGATATGGCAAGGAACTGAGGTCTCATCTCAATCAACCCATATCTATCAAACTCAAGATTTACTTTGGTTCATCACCTCCTCATCTCTCCCTTAGTTCAAAGGTTATCTCTCTAGCCTTAAAAATCAACTCCTTTTACTAGGCTATAAGCTCATATCTGTACATGGTCAAGGAATCACTATCCATTGAATATCTCAAACTCTTATGTTATGCTATAATCGTATATGTATATAATAGCCACTAAGACTCTTTTCAAGGATACCCTTCTTAGTTTTTTGTTGTCTTTATGAAAACCTTTCTATATTTACTGCTCTCATTGGCGTATATAACCACTTTACATGATTTATGATCTAAATTCTTCTTTTGCCTGCTAACGCTCAACTTGTGTGCTCTTATAAACTCATTTGTATAAGATTGAGACTATCATGGAAAAATCATCATCATCTATCCATAAGTCCCGAT
This sequence comes from Solanum medicagineum, assembly GCA_026153255.1. Lineage (NCBI taxonomy): Eukaryota > Viridiplantae > Streptophyta > Magnoliopsida > Solanales > Solanaceae > Solanum > Solanum medicagineum. Next base: position 1,394 of record JAPFFP010014371.1, read on the forward strand.
CAACTCAGCTACTCATGATGACAAGGTTACTTACATCAGTATACTCCACATTGACAACTCAAATATACTATCTAGATTCTTATAACAGTCATAACTTAGAGATTTACACATCTTTACACAATCATGATACATATCTCAAGCCTCTTCTTATCTATGAGCTATCTTCGTCTCACTCGTCTAACCTAAGGGCACTTGTACCCTGCCCATAGCATCACTTCCTCACAAATTAACATCTTTATCTCAAACATACACTATGGAAAGCCTCTTAGAGCAATTCTCCAACTAAGACTATTACTTTCACGATGCTGACTCCTCTTTCACTTTAATCCTCAAATTCAAGCTTAGGGTCTAGTACTAACATGTGCATCTGTCACACACCTCTTTAATATCACACCAACTTACAACTACTAGGTAAAAATTTTGGGGAATATAAGCCCACTTAAATCTCATAACGAGTATTTATTCAGCATATCCCTTCCTTACAACTCATGTACCACTCCCCCATTCAGTTATATCTCTTTATCTGACTAACCTCACAGCTCGATGAGTCTCATGAACTTTCACTTAAAATCATAGGCCTAATAGATCTATCATATTGAGAGCACTCTTTCCCCCTATTCAAAATCACATTTCACCCTCAATAGTATGAATACAACAACACCTCAAATTAACTCCCTTCTAGTTTGAGCACGCTCTATCACATTCTTACAATAACTCTTTCTCTATACCTTATCATTAAAAATCAAAGGTACTTATTACTCTTTCGTCAAAACTTATGGCAATCGACTCATCACTCTATTACTTACCTAATAGATAGCAACTCTAGTTATAAGCCTCAATCAGCTATCACTCTCACTATCTCTTCTTTTCCTTTATCAACTCTTCTTGGAAGCATGATCGCAATAGTGTAACGCGTAACACATGAATTAAAAGAGAGATTTTTCATAGAGTTTAAATCTATCGTACAAATCAGAATATGAAAGAAGGGAAACTTTTTCTAATGTCCTGTACCTTCCTACTAATGAAGTGTGGTGCACAACACACCCATAAACAGGACTCTTCTAGACACAACTTCGTAGACTCCCTAGGACACTTGAACTCTGTGCTCTGATACCAAGTTTGTCACGCCCCGGGAGGGTACCCTTGGTGTAGCCGACACTCGGAGATTATTGCTAGTCCCCAAGCGAACGACCTGGCCTTATCGTCACCTCATACTTAACAGCAAAATAAAATACTCAAGGAAAAGACAATAATGAAATTAAAGAAATCAAATCTTTATATAAAAAGTTAATTTTCCAATAAATAAGAGTTTGGAAAGGAAACAATACTCAACATGCTCTACTCAATGTCTATGAAGCCTCTATCTCCAATATCTAAATGGTACTACGACAGGATATGGTTACTCAACTCAAGGAAAACAAAGTACTAACTCAAGCTAGATGATAATAATATGGAAGTCCTCCGAAGACAAGGAGGTTGCATTGGTCAACTGAATGCAAATAGATCCTCAACGGAGCACCTGTTGACTTTTAATACCTGCCTCTGCATCATAGAACGATGCAGTCCAGAGGGGACATTAGTACTTGGAATGTACCGGTATGTAAAATAGCTGAGTGAAACAAAAACAGTAAAACAATATAGAACAATATCGACTCAAAATAATACTCAATCAGAATGTCAAATGTCTATCTAAAGCAAGAATAAAGAGTAGACAAGTGACCCATCGACTAATCAAACCTCATTAAGCAACTCAGACTCAACTCAATGGAACTCAACTCGACTCGACTCAGAGTACTCAAGGTGAGGACTTTTGGGAGTTTCTCTTATCCGACAACAATCACTTATGATCTAGTAATTATATAAAAATCCCACTAATGTTGCCACAACCGGTCTGTACTTGCCAGGCAAGGAACGCCTCAACTGAACTCTAAAGTCCTCTATTGATTTCAAGGACTTTACCTTGAGAGGAGACCATGAGATGTAATGGTTCAATGCTCTCCTACACCGGGCAGTCAGTAGGTAATGAGTGTAAGTGAGACTCACTCTTATTCATTTCGAGGCTCGATACTCCTCCTAAGACTCAATACTCATACGACTTCTCCTCATCATCTCAATTAGTCTCATAGAGACTCTGATTTACTCATGAACTCAAAGTCTAAAGTCCTCTATTGATTTCAGGGACTTTAACACATCTCAATTAGTCTCATGGTGTTTCTTATTAACTCATGAACTCAAACTCTAAAGTCCTCTTTTGCTTTCAGGGACTTTAACCCATCTTAATTAACTTAATTCACATTCAAGAACTCAAAGACCTATATCATCGTTAAGAAGAAGTCGTTTAGACAGCTCTCAAGAACTCAATTATAAAGACTCATAGGATCATCAAGCTCAATCGACTCAACCTCATACTCACATCAAGATTACTATCAACATACTCAATCAAGGCTCTCTACTCTATCCCTAGGTTCATTATGCATGTTTTCACAATTTAACATACAAGGTTTATATAATATCTCATGAAAAGTATTCAAATCAAGAAACAAGTTTATCATGATCATAAACATATGAAAATATATGTAATAGATATAATTTTCTAAAAAATAATCAAGAAAGTATTTCAGGAAATGTATATGGGGAGTCATGGACTCTCAACTCCTCTATTACAACCTATGGAGCACATGGAAGCATAATTTCATGCTTTCATTTAGCCTTACATATATGGATTGAAGCTTTGGACAATCTATGTTAAGGAACTCTCTTTGAGCTTCCTCAATTCCTCGCTCCTCTTCTCTTCTCTTTTGCCGTGACCTTTTTCAAACACTTAGAAAGGCTTAAGAATGGGTAAAACATCCTTTTTATACTTAAAACCACCTATTTTGATCATGGTATGAGTCGACGAGGGTATTGAAAGATCTAGAAATGCCCCTAACAAAATTCAAAAAAGTTCATTTCGGGACATGGCATCCGCGACACGAATAGGGAATTCTCCGAACGAAGTTTCTAATTCTATAGAAAATTTTTAGAACAAAACTAAGTGTTGGTCCGCGGCAGCTGCGCATCGCACACCTGTCCTGCACTCATTTTTGAATTCGTTTTCGCAAAAAAAAAATTATCTTTTGATCTGGTTTCTCTAAAAATCAATCGAGACCACTTCTTCACTTAATTTTTCATGTTGATCGTAAATTCAAAGCCTCGGATTTGCCCTCCGAGCATGGGAAGACGCATTATGCGTACATCTCTCTTCTAGGGGTACTTTGATAATCTTACCAACTGTTACAATTTTCTCCTTTCTCTTTCAAAAATTATTTTATTTGGGATCAACTGCATGTTTCATGCATGTCATAAACTATGTCCTTCAAGGACATCCAATAAGAGCATTTTAACTCTTAGTTTCTTATTATATCCTCCTTATGTTAGAAAAACTAACATATGTTCCAATCTATCTTGGAGAATCTATCTTTTATGTATCATGGGATATTTATTAATTATATACCACACATCAAAATTATTAGATGGAAATTATATGGTACTTGACCATATACAAATTTAGGGGAAATTGATCATGTATTGTATTGATGCATTTTTTTTGTCTACAATTTGTCATATTTCAGACCATGAAACTTTGTTCTCGTAAGTAATGGTTGACCATTTATATACGTCATTTAGTGTTAATCATCTTCGATATTTATCATTATTATCAAGATAATTATCTTGATTATATATTCTAAAAGTTGTGCTTTTAACTCAATTATCTTGCACAAATAATTTTGCGAATGTCAAACTTCAAGGTGACAATAAATGCACATATGATCATCTTATAGATGCATCCATTTATTATATCAAATGACGGTGAATGGGATCACATTCACCATTTCATACTTTCAGAATTTAGGGAATTCAATCCCAACATTAGTTAATCCAATCAACTTATCATGAGAACAAGCAATCTTGAAGAATCTTTTGTTTCTCTAATATATGTCTAATAAGTAAACTCCAAGTCTACCATGATACATGTCTTTTGCTTAGTAAATTTCTGATTTACTATTACATGAGCAAATTTTAAATTTACTACTCAGAGAGTAATTTTCATATTTATTTCTTCTCAATTACTTTATCTCCCTTCCGGAGATGACTCGTTATCCTATCACGATAAAGTTCAAATTCATATTGAGAAGTTTTATTGAATACTATCACATTCACTTCAGAGAATGGATTTGTCTCTGTAGCATTTATCAAAAAGTTCTCATCCTTCAAGAATAGAACACAATCATCTTAGCATATCAATTTATGATAGCTTAGTACCTCATTCCATGTTCAGTGCATTACTCAGTCACTTGTCTTCTTTCAGATATCATGCACTGCTACCATATTCACTTTAGAAAATGGAGCATTTTAATAGAACATGTTTTATGACTTTTCACCAAAACCACATCATTTTGCTTTAAGCATCATTATAACATTAATATAATGCATTAGGACTTGAATTACCCAATATCTTATCCATATAAAAGCATATTAATTATGCCATAAATCGATGGGGCTTGAACCCAAGATCTTATTTATGAGCATCTTCAGGTGGTCATATTTGTTTAGACTTTTCCACAAACCAAGTGGATTATTAACTGCGAGATATTCATATTTTCAAAAGTTCATCAAGATCATGACACAAGGATATTGTAACTTTAACACAATTTTATTTTAATGCTTTATTTTCATTCTAATTGGTGTCTCCAAGAGACATAGCATCCAACACCCATGAAGTGTAGTTCTTTCCCAAACTATGAAGGGCAACAAACTCAAATTTCTTAAGGTTAGCCATATTAAAAAGAAGGAGAATAAATAATACCTTAGCCTTCAAACTTCAAGACTGTAGAGTCTCGTGCTAATAACGTGTTACGAAAGTATAAAATAATACAAAGAATAAAGTAGGGGAGAAGAGAGAAGATTTCTTATTCTACTTGAAGAACATTCAAATGCATTTTACAATGAAGGGAACTGTTAATATTTATAGGGAAAAACTGACTTGGTCTCCAGGTGAGAATTGACTTGGTGTCCGAGTAGGATTCCTAACTTTTAAAGGAATCTACATAATAGATATTCACTACAAATAAAATATGTTTATAACATTTACACAAAAAATTATTATTATTATTATTTACATTGAATGGCCAATTGACCATGTTTGTAAACAAATATAGTCTCTCGACAATTTAATTTGTTAAAGAAATAACAAGTTGTAATATTTTTGGTGGCTAGTCAGTGGCCATGTCACTTTAGCGATTTAATTTTTTTCTTTTTTTTCAATCTTTTATAAATTATATAAATGACAAACTATAAAAGCATAATTCCTAATATTCCACACTCTTTCATAAATTACTGAAAATCTCCACTTTTTCTGCGTTAGAAGAAACCTGAAATTAGCGTTGATACCATCGCTTGGGTTTCAAGCTGTTACACTAAATGTGGAAAACAAACTGTCAATCAATGGGTAATCCCTTGATTAATGCTGAAAGTTGGGGCTGTTTAAAATCAATCTCATCAAAAATGCTACAGACTGTTAAGTTTAAAAATTTAAAACAAATGATTGAACATCATTGTTGAATTTAAAAATTCTTGTTTCATCGGCTGAAAAAAAAAAGAAGAAAACATTGAAGATGAATGTCTCTATATTGATTCGACATTCAGGTATCTGAGAATTGAATATTATGTATACTTAATACAAGAGTGATGGAATTGTTCTCAGAGAAAATATTTCGCGTTTTGACCTCAAAGTTGCGATAGCTGCTGAGTTGGGTATCAATGAGCGAAGGAAAAAAATTGAGATACGATACATTGTTGAAGGCAATTTCAATCAAAAAGAATATGGGTGTAAAGCTGCATGTTGAAATTAGGAAAAAGGAGCCGGGATTTGGAATGTACCCACTTTGATTGGATACTATTGACTTGGACACGGTAGATACCTTTGTTTTTGATGCTTCGACAAGCATGTAGAAGCAGATTTGACGATTTCTTGCTCTATAAACCCTCAACTCGATTTAACGAATGTTATATCTGATTCTTCTAATGTCGATGTCAAGGTTAAAAAAATATACAAGGACAAAGACATATTAGTGAAAGTGATGGAGAAATATAAGATCGACAAGGGATTCAATTTCAGGGTGAAAAGATCTGACAAACAAAGGTATCAATGTGTTAAAATCTTTACTTATAGTATCAATTATTGCCGAATGTATCAATGGATATCTTGTCGAGGCAAGAGAACTGTCTATTATAGATTTCTTAGGGGAGGCAAGAATTCTATTTGGTTTTTGAAATTGGAAGAATAGGGAGAGGGCTTCGTACATCAAAGAAACTTTAGGTGAAAAGTATGAGGAAATTCTAATTGATAATACTGCTAGTTGTTCTTTGATGAAGGTACGCATCTGAGTTTAGCTCTGTGGAAAGCTAATTTATAATGATGTTTGATGGTACAACTCTGTAAAGTGTTATTATTTTCTATCAAACACTAGCCAAACAAAAAAATTTAAAGTTAAAGAACATAAGTACTGTATTGAAACCATAAATGTGTGTGTATCAACATGTATTAATTTTTTGAACAGGTGGTACCATCATTGGAGTATGTTTATTTAGTTATGATGCTGGACAAAGGTACATTGTCTGCCTTGAAAGAAAAAGATGTTGTGAAAAAGTCCAGATAGACGAAGTACTATGTTTACACATAATTGTTTTATTAAAAAGCAAGAATGTAATTGATATGCATCCATACTATTCTGATTATTATAAATCAGAAGCGTTAGCAAGTACTTATGAGTTGGTGATAATGTCAATGCTAGATAGATTAGATTGGAACGTACCAAAAGAAGTTCTTGTTGAGGTGGTTTTGCCGCCAAAGTACAACAGAATGCCTGGAAGACCAAAGAAAGGCAGAAGGAAGAGTATGATAGAAAAGATCAGCACAAGCACAAACTGTTGTAGTTGTTGTGGTAAAAACTGACACAATAGACGTTCATGTACTTTTTTTCTGAAAGAAAAGTGACTAGTAACTGCGCTTATTTTGACAATGAATTTGTTAGGAGTCATGAATATGTGTTGAATAAGTATGTTTTTTAATTAATTTTTTATATGTTTTCAATTAATATGCTTCGAAATGGTTGTTAGTTTTGATCTTAGTTTTTGTTACGTTGATAGTTGGGTAGAAGATATTAAGAAGATGGGTTGGTGTTGAATGATATTTGTTAAGTATCATTGAATTATATACTGTAAACAATTTATGTCAGGCATCGATAGTAATATAATTTGTATGAGGTATCAGTGGATCATTTTCGTTGATACCTTTTTTGGATTTGATTCGAAGTAAAACTATGTGTTTATAAGTTGTTTGAGTCATTGCCAGTTGAAGAGTAAAGAATTTCGTGAATGCGTGCAAAGTGTAGTAAGTGTAGACCCAAGAACAAAGAAAATTTTATTAGGTATCTCTTAACAAGATAAATTACTAGTATTAAAATGGTTGTCCTTTTAGAATCTAAATTTTTCTTCTTTTGAAACCAGGGTAGAACAAATCAGAAGATGGAGTGATGTTGAGTGATATTAGTTAAGAATCAATGAATTATAGATCGTAAACGACTGCTTTCGAGGATGGATAAACAATATAGTATCTAGGATATATCAGTGAATTCTTTGCATTGATACTTGCATACAGATTTATGCAATATGTATTATGAAGGTGATTGGCTAGAAGTACCAAGTAAACACACATAATATCATTAAAAAGGTCACAAAAACTGTATTATAAAGAGTAGTACTTGTTGCGCGCCAAAAAAATTATAAATAAATAAGTAAACAATGTTGGAGTAATTTCCAATGACTATAAACAAAAAAAAGTACATCAGAGGAACGGTTTAAGAAAGAACAACTAATTTTTCTCTATCGGGTGGACAGAAAGGTTCCTTGGGTCTGGGGGATCATCATTGTCACTTTTATACCCTTTGAAAGCCTTATCCAATCCATATTTCTATAAAAGAGCGGCATATCTTTTACTCAAATAAGTAGCATCCATCACATTAGAAGGGATTTGAATTCCATAGCTTAGATATTTAGCAAAAGCTGCTACAAAAACTCCACAATCTCTGCATTTTTAAAGAATCAAAAGAAGATAGAGTAAAATTAATTAGAGAATGAGCAGTCAAAATTATAAATATAGAATGAGTAGTCTACGTGCAACTGAGAAAGAACTTACACACTATCATTTTTTGTTGTGCAATTCCTTTTACAAGATCGATTCTAAAAGGATGTTTTGGACCAATGATATCACCTGTTGACTTGTCCTTGTATGCATCAAGTGTCTCCCAGTTTGTACGATCAATTTTTTATTAAAAATCACTATCCAGAAGGTACTTTGGCAGCATCAATGAAATTTTTTCAATCTCAGATGATGGGTTTCTTCGCCTTGATCTAAGAGAAGAGTCATAGACACGTATCAATATTTCCTTCAACACTACTACTGCCAGCACCCAATGAAAATTAGCGCTACAGTTCACTGGGATATACATGTTTTTCCATATAAATATGTGTGTGACTATATTGTTAGTCTTATTTTATACTTCAAACTTCAATAATAGACAAAATATAGTATGTATGATCTACTGCATAACCTACCCTATCAAAAAGATAAGTATGTGCTGATTATATGTATTTGAGAAAGTAACTTTTGTAAATTTTAAGTATCAATACAAAAATTCTACCCACTTTGTGACCTGATTTGAGGTATCAAATCGCAACAATTCAG
>JAPFFP010014392.1:0-16900 GCA_026153255.1 Solanum medicagineum
ATTAATAACATAAAGATTTGCATGCATAATGTTTGTTTGCTTTTCTTCATGGAGAGAAATATCTACCCTTCCAAAAGAAATATGAAATTAGCTATTAACAGCATTTCTACAAAGATAGATTATAATTTCGACATTCGAGTTCTAAACTAAAAATGATGATTTTAAATACATAGGGCAGTATATTCAAGATTCTTTATTATCAATTACTAATGTTTTGTAATTAGCAGTTCTTAACAGATAATTATCCTTAAATTAGTGTACGTCTAACCCTCCTCATGTAATCGTCAAACTCGACTTATGAATAAACATACAAGAAAATAAATCAACGATATTCAAGAACATACTAAACACACTAAGGAATGAATTTTACATGATAATCGACTTGGCACACTAAGTATTATAAGAAACCGTTTGAATAACTTTGTACCCTAATTTGACTCACAATCAGAGTTACAATGAAAAAAAAACTAGGATTGAGTATGAATTTGTATGATGAATTGACTAAAGGAGAAGCCCGAAAACCTCAAACAAGAGCCAAACCTGATTTAAAAATTTTCTTCTTCTACGTGCGTTGGTGTGTGTATGCTCTTTTTCTTTTTTTTTGAAATCTATGCTCTACTTTTTTTATTTTAATCCTCACTTAAAGTTTTAAAGAGTAGGGGAGAGAGTTGTGTTGTAGTGGGAGTGTGGTGTGGGAGTTGAGAAAAATAAGGAGAGTTGAGAGATTTGTGTTGTATTTAAAATATTTTATTTTTTTAATAAAAGAACATGTGTGTGTGAAAATATAGTGTGAAGTGTGTGTATTCGTGTATTTTTCGTGTGTCGTGTGTGTAGTATAGTTTAGGCTTTCTAGGATTTATAGTTTATGTTTTCCTTTTTCTTTCTTTTTCTTCCTTATTTTTATTATATATATAAATAAAAGGTTTATAAAAGAATAGAAATATATATAAGGATGAAAGATTATTTAATGTTTTAAGCTAACATAATTTAGGAAAAGGTAAATAGCTAATCTAAACTTATAATTTAAAAAAAAACCTAGTTTATTAAAATCTTAAAAAAAAACAATATTTTCTATATATATTTTGAAATAAATTAAAACAAACTTATCTAAAAATGTGACTCTATTTTGATATTTTCAAATATTTTAAACAAACCTATTAATATAGGATAAAAAAATAAAATTAAATTAAAAAAATTCTATTTAGCTCTAAATATATACTATATACATATATCAATAATAATAAAAGAATATTAAAATCTTAGGTTCGGTCTAAAAATTACGTGTCTACACTGGAAACACCCCTCATTCTCTCATTTTTTTAATTCAAAGTTCTAAGGCAAAGAGTTCTCAAGAACAAGGCTAGGATTTCCAAGCTTTCTTCCTTAAAGTCTTCAATTCCATTTCTCCTTAGTTCTCTAGGTATGTGAGCTTATTTATGGATATCCTTTCACCCATAAATTTCCCTATTACATATTTTACCTTTTCTTAAGTTCTTCAATACAAAATGCATGCTTATGATGATTTCATGGTCTTTATGTTATTATATGATACTCATGAAGTTCAATGACTATTTTGTTAAGTAAATATATGCATATTTGAAATATGACGTTGATTCCATGATGAGTTTCGATATGATCAAGGTTGGGTGATTTTGATGTTATTTTTTAAAGAAATTTCCTAAGACATGTGATTTATGATTGTTCCATGCATCAACTAAGCCCATCTTGTTTTCAATGAATGTTTCTTATGAATTCTGACTATGATTAGGGCATTTATGAAGAGCTTCAAAGTTAAGTTTACCAAAGAGATATGCGTGATGTTAATTTCCCTAAAAGATATTTAAGAAAGATTCTTAAGTTCGAGCTACTCTTAGATTGTTACTTATGATTTTAAGAGTATGTTTTGAAGATTTTCGTGGGATGAGTTAGAACCGAGAGGACTAGAGATTGGGACTATTTTCGTTAGTTGAGGCATGATCCCTTGAACCTAAATCTTAACGTCCCATACTATGTGCCACCATAGGCGCCTTATAGGTTAGGCTAGTTGTCACGACCCAAATCTAGGGTCTAGGAGTGACATGGTGAATGGGAACCTGAAAGTCCCCAAACAAGCCTCAAAGTATCCAAATTCTCATCATTGATTTGAAAGTGCATACTGAAGTAACAAACACATAGTTCTAAGGGATGGGAAAGTGCATACTGAAGTAATAAACACATAGTCCTAAGGGATGGGAAAGTAGGAATCACGCTATGGGGATGTCATAGGGATAGAGAATAACATGAATTCACATAACACATAACACATAGAACTAAGAGGCGAGTAAGTATGACTCACTTTGTGGGGGAAAAACGGGACTTAGGATCTTTCATATTTCCACATCATAGCATATATATACATCATATCATAACCAAATCATAATAACAATATCCAATAGATAGCCATAATCATAATCTCCAAATATCAATGCATAACATATATTCGTACAAGAGTCTACAAGATGTCCAACAATGCCTCTAGTCATAGAATAGGGCATGGACCAAGGCATGTCCCGGGCTCACCCTCAAATTAAATAGCATAAATGAAAGAAACGTAAGCAGGATGCATGGTGGCTTGTCATTGAAAGATAGTACTCACCACAATGACATTCTCAAATCTGACTAGACATCAAATGATGAATAAATGTAATCTCTGATCCCTACATGGGTTTGAATGTATTAAGTATACGGACATGCAATGCACATGAACTTAGTAAACATACATTCAATGTTCGATGACAAGGGCACATAATATAGAAAGAAATATCTATCCAAACAAGAGTAGTATGAAATATGCCATGAAATGCATAATGCCTATATAAGAGGGGATGAGACCTCAACTGACATAAGACCAAGCGAGTTATTACTTGAAATAATGATGTTATCCCCATCCTGGAAAAGAGGTGGTCTTCTTGCTAAAGGTAAATCATACTTCTCCCTACGGGCCTCCTATTTCGGAGAAGTAACCTTCCTTACGAGCCTCCCATTTCGGATAGGTTTTCCACTACATTTCTAGCGAGTCATGCCTCAACTAACGGGATGAGCCTTAGATTTCAATGTCTTGTAACCGCACCTTATGAGTATCCCATTTTGATAAGGGTAACCATATCCATATACTTATGCTGGCAAATAGTTCAAGAAAAAGAAAGTGGACCCTTGGGGATAGCCCTGATGCCTCCAATCTCATTGGTGCTAATTCATTATCCCAGAAGAATACAAATACATATACATATACATGTTTTCAAAAGAGATGCAAGTTATTTCAATGCACACTTAGGCTTAAAATCCAAATATCCTTCATAATCATTCATACTTGGTCTTAAAAGCCAAATCATAATTTATAATAATTCATACTTGGGCTCAAAGGCCAAATCACATTTCGAATCATGCTTTTCATGCATAGGAATATCCCATTCAAAATTTTCAATGAGGTGTAAACACCCAATACCCTCAAAGAGACAGTATCATACACATTTATGTGATCACATTCTTGTCATAGTCATAATCTTATCAAAATCATATACATAAACATAATTGGGTTTAACTCATTTCATATTCTTTATTAAATCCAATGCTCATGAATGCATATGCCATGAATGATGTGAGAATGTCATGGGTAATAGAGATTCAATCTAAAATCAACAATACAATAGAAACTTTCAAGTAAATCCATAAGTAACATCCACTTTCAAATCGCAATTTAAATTACCCATGCTTAAATCAAACTTTAAAGGGACAATGCATATTCAAATCTTCATAATGATCACGCAATCCAACATATTAGGGCTTAATTCACTTTAAAATCCACAATAAAACATAGCTCATATTTCAATTGAATTAAATAAATAATAATCTTAAAAACTCATCATTAAAGTAAGATTAAATTCCATAAATCAAGTGAAAAGGGTTTGGGTCGTCTTGGTTGAAAGGGCCCAAGAATCAATCCCACATACCTTGCTTAGGAAGATGAATTTGAGAGGAATATAACTTGAAGTTGAAATCGCAATTGCATCCTAGCATGAATCTTGAAGATGAGACTTGGAGAGAATTTTGAGAGTTAGATTCTAGAAACTAAGTGTTAGTCTTGAATGGGGGGTTATGAAAATAGATATAGGTTGTTTAGGTGCATAAAGGGGGGTGGGTATAAAGGTCTTAAAAAGACCTGGAGATGGGCCAAAATATCAAAAACACCTCAAAAAATGGACCTTTAAATTTTATCCGAAACTTACGACGAGTGGCTTCACAGGTCGTGAAGCTTCTCATGGTCCGTGAAAGCACACTATCCCAGCCCAAACAGGTTCTACGAAAAAGGGCATAACTTCTTACTCTGAATGAAAAATTGAGTGAAACTAGATGCATTGGAAAGATGATTCAAAGAGATTCAATTAGGTAGATCATAGATCACCCAGTTCATTTTGTGCAAGGAGATATCAACCCTTCTACCGATTTATATGAAAAACTTAGTCAATGGAATGCATTTGAACTTAGTTGATGTAGGAGACCCATGATGACCCTAAACCAAATAAATAATCTTGGATTAAGGGCTTGAAAGTAATTTAGCTTGAGCTTGATGGTTCTATGGGAATCCTTCGGTTAGAGCTCGGAAAGAGGATTCGAAAAGCATTTGAGCGAGTGAATGAGAAGCTAAGTGTTAGAATAAGAACAAATAGTAATGAAGGAGTATAAAATGATTTAAGGGTCATGTATAGGGGTCACATGGCCTGTGGAGGTGTCCATAAGGTGTCACCTTTGTCAAAAACTTTCTGGAACCAAATTCTAAGCACCATTAAGGTCATAAAAAGTTCGGTTCCTTACACTAGTGGATCCACGTAGGCCCAAAAGTTATGAAAGATGCGATTGCAAAGTTACTAAGTTTTGGATATCTACCTTGGCTAGTAGATTTTACTTTTCCCAATAGAAGGAAGGAGTGCATTGGCCTTTTTTCCAGTGGAAGGAATTCATTGGATTCTGTCACGACCCTAGCCTAGGGCCTAGACATGACACGGTGAATGGGCAACCCGAAGGGACCCTAAAAAAGCCTCTTAGCATATTGTCACACATCCTTGGTTGCGGAAGTATACAAAAGACATATACAAATAAAAGTAAGGCAATGGGATTAAGGAAGAAACTTGCATAATCATTGAAGTCAAAAATCAATAGTCAAGCTCATACACACCTTGATGGGACTAAGGGAGAAACTTGCATAATCATTGAAGTCAAAAATCAATAGTCAAGCTCATACATAGTACACACCTTGTCCAACATACACCTCTAAAACATAGAAAGAGCGGGGACCAAGACAAAGTAACCGGGCTCACCCTCATAGTCAAAGATAACACAAGATAGTATCTCAATACATAGATAATAGAGAAAAGACATAAACCAAAGTCCCCGAAGTGGAGGACTCACCCACAAGCTTGGAATAGCACCGCCTAGCCACGTGGAGGAGGAGGATGATCAACTCGGGCACCGGTTTCTACATGGTGATATCATGTAGGCAAGAGTATGTGTTAGTACGTTTGAATGTATTAAGTATGTGGGATGCAATGCAATAAGAGATAGGCATCATAATCCAAAATGCAAGACGATAGACAATAGGCATATTATAGCAAGATGACATGTATGATCAATGCATAAGTAAATCATGCTTAATTATATCATGCTCATATAGAATATCATATGTAAAGAATAAGACCAAGCAAGCTCTCCAAGGTATAAACCCCTTGGTGGTTGATGGTGGTCGCACCCCACCATCCATGGTGACGAAGTATAAACCCCTCACATGGTTGATGGTGGTCACACCCTGCCATCCATGGTGACAAAGTATAAACCCTTCGCATGGTTAGCCGAGCTCTTTCACCCCGGATTGGGCATGGTCTATGCAATATTTTATATAGGATTCTTCATAGGCTCTAATGCAATATCTCATGTAGGAATAAACATATCATTTCATCATCATAACATTATTCATATCATATCTCATGCTGTGGACTTTCAATTCCTTAAGAAATCATAACCGAATATTTTATCAAACACCTTGGGTGTGTGTAATGGGGGTAAAAGAGCATGCAATTTAAAGATGAAATCATGCAGGAAAATCAGTGTTAAAACCTTTAATCAACACCTTGCAACACCCCCAAGACATTCATATCAAAATCCCTCATCAATTCCAATATTAGATCCAAGATTTGAAGCTCAAAACATGCTTCAACAACCATACTTTCATATATTAAAAATCACAGTGCAGTAAATTTCTCAATATTCAAGACCCACATGTAAAATCAACTTTAAATCATGCATTATTAAGTAAAAGAGGGTTTAGGCACCATGGATGGAAGGACCCAATGGTTCAACACCACATACCTTAGTTTTTGTGAAGTTCATGAAGAAGACTTTAATGGAGATTTGAAGCTTGGGTGAGATCCTTGAAGAAATCCTTGAGATTGACCTTGAATTTGAGACTTTAATTTAGGGTTGGAAATGAGTGTACCTATTTGGGGAAATATTGGGGAATGTTTTGGTGTGATATAAGGGTGAAATAAGGCTATGTATAGGTGAAAATACGTTTGGAAAAACTTAGGTCCAACACTTAGAAAATTTTGTGCGAACTAGGAAAAGACAGTACAGAAAAACAACCTCTCCGCATCACAGAGTGATCGCGGATCGACTCTGGAAATTGCACCAAGTGCAAATTTATAATTCGATTACTTTGCTTTAAGTTCAACGTTAGACCATTGTCACCCTAATTTGGACCCCTTGAACAAGAATATGAAGTCGGATTTTCGAAATTACAAACGAATTTTTAGATGTATGGAAAATAAGTTTTCAGTTACTTCTGAGGCACATTTTCGGGAAACTTTTTGGGGTCGCCTCAATATCTCCCCCTTGGAAATATTCGTCCCC
Source organism: Solanum medicagineum (assembly GCA_026153255.1). NCBI lineage: Eukaryota > Viridiplantae > Streptophyta > Magnoliopsida > Solanales > Solanaceae > Solanum > Solanum medicagineum. The sequence continues at coordinate 6,940 of JAPFFP010014392.1, forward strand.
GAATGTAGAAAAGACGTACAGGACAAGAATAATTATGAACAAATCAGCCTCAATATGAATGCAACATTACGTTTAAAACATCACTTTCAAAATCCCATTATAAGTGTGAAATCATCATAAATTGCCAACTTAAACATGAATGCACATGAATGACACAGGCCTGAAATATAAGACTTGATAGCACGTAAGGGACTTAAAATTAGTACCTTAGGCTTGAATGGAGTGGAAGAGATAAGGCTACCGCTTTTGCATATCTGCTTCGGCCTCCTAAGTAGCACTCTCGACTTGTTGGTTCCTCCAAAGGGCCTTAACAGATGCCACCTCTTTGTTCCCCAATCTCTTTACTTGCCTATGCAAGATCTAAACCGGAACCTCCTCATATGTCAAGTTATCCTCAGCAACACCCACAACATCAAGAGGCACAATGACATTAGGATCACCAACACACTTTCTCAACATAGAAACATGGAATACCGGATGGACCAAATTCATCTCATTAGGAAACCTCAACTCATAAGCCACCTTACCAATCCTCTTTACCACCTCATAAGGACCAACATACCTAGGACTCAATTTCCCTTTCTTACCAAAACGAACCACACCTTTGGAGAAACCTTCAAATAGACCCAATCACCCACTTGGAATTCTAGGTCTCTTCTTCTTACATCAGCTTAGGATTTTGGATGACTTTGGGCTGTCCTCAACCTTTCCCTATCATCTTAAACTTCTCTAGAGCATCCATAACCAGATCCAGCCCCAATAAAGCCACATGTCCAACCTCAAACCAACCCATCGGTGATCTATAACGTCTCCCATAAAAAGTTTCAAAAGGAGCCATATCGATGCTAAAATGATAGCTATTGTTGTAGGCAAACTCAATCAATGGAAGATGGTCATCCCAACTACCTTTAAGCTCCAAGACACAAGCCCTAAGCATATCCTCAAGTGTTTGAATTGTCCTCTCGGCTTGGCCATTCATTTGAGGGTGGAAGGCCGTACTAGGGTGAACTTTGGTACCAAGACCCTTTGAAAGGATCTCCAAAAATGGGACTTAAATTGTGCACCACGATCCGATATAATGGATAAGCGAACCCCATGCAACCTCACCAATTCATGGATGTGCAACCTTGCATACTCTTCAGCCCCATATGTAGTTTTGACGGTAAAAAGTAAGCCGATTTCATCATCCTATCAACCAAAACCCATATGGAATCAAAACCTTTTCTAGTCTTGGGCAACTCAACCACGAAATCCATATTAACTACCTCCCACTTCCAAGTAGGAATCTCTATGTCTTGCTTTAGGCCACCCAGCCTTTGATGTTCGGCTTTGACTTGTTGGTAACTATGACAACCGAAAACAAATTTGGCAATGTCCCTCTTCATGCCTCCCCACCAATACACATCCCTCAAGCCTCTATACATTTTGATGGAACCGGGGTGAATAGAATAAGAGGAATTATGGGCTTCATCAAGAATTCTCTCCCTCAAACCATCAACACATGGAACACACAACCTACCTTGGTATCTAAGGGCCCCATCTCCCCCTTGGGAGAAAACCTCTATCTTGCCTTCTTTCACCAAGGCCTTCAACTCAAGCAAGGAGGAGTCTAGATTTTGTTTTGCTATCACCTCATCAACCAAAGAAGATTTAGAACCATCAACCACAGCAACACCATCACCCACATCTTCCAACCTCACCCCCAATCTAGCCAACCTATGCACCTCCCTAGCCATCTCTTTCACCACCATCCACATGAGCTAGGCTACCCATGGACACTCGACTCAAATCATCCGCCACAACATTTGCCTTACCCGGATGATAATGTACCCTCATGTCATAGTCCTTAAGGAGTTCTAGCCACCTTCTTTGTCTCAAGTTGAGATCTTTTTCAGTGAAGACAAATTTGAAGGCTTTTATGATCGGTGAAGACAACATGCACCCCATACAATAATGACGCCAAATCTTTAATGCAAACACCACAGTGGCCAATTCAATATCATGGGTAGGGTAGTTCTTTTCATGCACTTTGAGTTGCCTAGAAGCATAGGCTATGACCTTACCATTTTGCATTAGTACACAACCCAAACCAACTCTAGATGCATCACAATACACAACAAATCCCTCAAGTCCATCCGGAAGTGACAATAGGAGCGGACACAAGTCTATCAATGTTTGGAAACTTTTCTCACATTCATCGGTCCACACAAACTTAACCTTCTTTTGAGTCAATTTTGTCATAGGAGAAGCAGTGGAGGAGAACCCATTCACAAGCCTTCTCTAGTAACCCGTAAGGCCCAAGAAACTCCTAATATCCGTCGGGGTCAATGGTCTAGGCCAATTCCTAACCACATCGATTTTCTTAGGATCCACTTTTATACCATCCTCGGATACCATATGACCCAAGAATACAACCTATTTCAACCAAAATTTGCACTTGTCATAGTTAGCATACAATCACTCCTCCCTCAATCTTTGCAACACAACCCTCAAATGACATTCAATATATTATCAATGAAAACTACAACAAAGAAATTAAGGTAGGGCTTGAAGATGCTATTGAGTTGCCGGTAGTCAATACACATCCTAAGCAACCCATCTTTCTTCTTTACAAACAACATCGGTGCACCCCAAAGGGATTGGCTTGGTCTGATAAATCTCTTCTCCAACAAATCTTTCAATTACTCCTTCAACTCCGTCGAGGCCATACAGTAAGGGGGAGTGGAGATAGATTGGGTGACGAGAAGGAGATGTATGCCAAAATCTATCTCCCTTTTGGGAGAGAAACCGGAAAGGTCATTTGGGAAGACATCAAGAAATTCATTTACAACCGGGACCGACTCAATGAAGGAACTTTGGACTCCACATCTTTGACTTTCACAAGATGATACAAACACCCCTTGGAAATCAACCAATGGGCTTTAATGCATACATCATGACTTTCCCACTCAAGGACGGATTCATTTGGAGATTGAAACTTGACCCTACAGGTTCTATAATTGATAGAAGCATAGTATGCATGCTACCAATCCATCCCAAGGATAACATCAAAATGAACAATATCTAATTCAAAAAGATCACAAGGTAAGATTTTATGCAAGATGCAAATCGGACAATTTCTATATTCCTTCCTAGCAATAATAGATCCACAAATAGGATTAGACACTTCATATGACTCATGCAATAACTCTGACTCAACATGGAACATTTTAGCAACAAAGGGAATAACAAAGGAAAGGGTGGCACCCGGATCAATCAAAGCATATACATCAAGATAAAAAAATTTCAACATATCGGTAACAATATCGGGGACCTCACCAACCCCTTGCCTCCCATGTAGAGCATAAAAGAGATTGTGCCTTAGGCACCACCTTGAGGACCACCTCTACCTAATGGAACCGCATTTGCACCCCGAATCTTGCCACGATTTCTTGGACAATCTACTTTCTTGTGTCCAAGCTCCCACATTCAAAGCATGCATTAGAACCCTTCAAGCATGGGCCCTTATGACTCCCTCCACATCTAGGATACACATCATTAGGAGCCATCCTAACATTACCTTGAGGCCTAGGGAAGTCATTGGCGAAACCCCTATTAGTAGCATGAGGAGGCCTTTGGGCTTGAGGAAATCTAACACCATTGGGAAAACTTGCCTTCTAATCGGGCTCTCTTGGCCTTATGCGCCTCCTCTTTTTTCTCAACGTCTCTTCTTTCAGTTGCTCGGCATATGTCATCAACCGAGATAAGTGTATCTCACTAATAAGCATTACGGACCGGCATTCTTCACTTAACAAATTGGAGACGCTCATAATAAACTTGTTCATCCTTGACCTAGAATCGGCCACCAAGTGAGGAGCATACTTTGAAAGTTGATTAATTTGAGGGCATACTCCCTCACACTGATACCACCTTGTCTCAAGTTCATAAACTCAACCAACTTTGCTTCCCTAAACTCAAGAGGGAAGAACTGATTAAGGAAGGCCAACTTGAATTCCTCCCAGAGCACCACGTAGCCATTACCCTTCTCTCCTCTCTATTGATCAAACAAAATTTGCAACCCCCTTGAGTTGATACACCGCCAACTCCGTCTTCTCATTTGGCCCAACACCCACGATCGACAAGATTTTGTAGATTTGATTAATAAATTCTTGTGGATCCTCATGCACCTTTGACCCATGGAAGACCGGAGGATTCAACCTCATGAAATCCTTTACCCTAGCCCCCGGGGTAGTAGCATGAGGGGCTTGGTCCCCTTGTTAGACTTGGTTAGCCTCTACTTGGGCAAGCATTGTAAGAGCATCTCAGAGCTCACCATTGGCGGGTTGCTCCTCGGGAGTTTGGGCAAGTCGTCCTCTACTATTCGGCATGATATAGCATAGCAAAAAATAATCGTTAGGGGGGAATACTTATCACAACTCTATAGCATGACTTAGGACATGAAGAAGGGAAACATTTCCTAAAATGCCTCATAGCATCCTATTCATAGTCATGACGCGCTTCACATCCATGAATAGAACTCTGATCAACGTGGTATGTTGGACTCCAAGGATCTATCAACCTAGTGCTCTGATACCAAGTTTGTCACGCCCCAAGCCTAAGGCCTAGATGTGACACGACAAATGGGGAACCCGAAGGGACCCCAAACAAGCCTCTTAGCACATCGTCACACATCCTTGATTGCGAAAGTATACAAATGACATATACAAATAAAAGTAAAGGCAATGGGACTAAGGGAGAAACTTGATAATCTTTGAAGTCAAAAGTCAAGAGTCAAGCTCATACATAGTACACACCTTGTCCAACATACACCTCTAAAACATAGAAAGAGCGAGGGGCAAGACAAAGTAACCGGGCTCACCCTCATAGTCAAAGATAATACAAGATAGCGTCTCAATACATAGATATTAGAGAAAAGACATAAACCAAAGTCCCCGAAGTGGAGGACTCAGCCACAAGTTTGAATAACATTGCCTAGCTACGTGGAGGAGGAGGATGATCAACTCAAGCACCGTTTCCTACTTGTAGGCAAGAGTATGCGTTAGTATGTTTGAATGTACTAAGTATGCGGGATGCAATGCAACAAGAGATAGGCATCGTAATGCAAAATGCAAGACTATAGACTGTCACGCCCAAAGTCCCATTAAGATGGACTGGCACTCGTTGCCAATAAGGCCCGGAGAACCAACCTGTATATTTGCACTTTCTAGACATATTATAAGGGATTTCTACATTCAGCATGCCTTTAAGAAAGTAAACAGTAATAACAAGCCAAAAGGAAATGCATATGGCTAGGCCGTTGGGGCCACGGTGTCTAAAGTATGAGACATGGCCACACTTTAATTTACATAGTCTACAAAGCCTCTAGATTAGGAAAAGTATCTGATAAGGGTCGGGACAGGCCCCGCCTCTTCTAACTGTACAACACAAAAATATAAGTTCTAGACATGCAAAGCTCCGAAACAACCTGGAGCTTGGTAACAACGATTGGAAATCCTGTACTCCTACTGGGGAGATCTACTAGCACCTGTACCTGCAGCTTGAAATGCAGGTCCCCCGTAAGGGACGTCAGTACGGGACAATGTACTGAATATGTAAGGCAGGAAATTGTATATATGAAGTAACAACTCAAATGAAACTATGCACTGGTGTAGGATAGGAGACCACCCTTAGTCATATTGTGGGATCATGTACTTTATGTTCTTTTTATTACTTTACCTTCACTGTATAATCTGTGTACAGCATGTAATACAAATAACCAGCTGATTAGTGGTAAATCTATATCGGGATCTACCCTGGCTAGGCTTTTCCTTTCACCCCTTGGGCTACCCTCCGTGATAGGACCGACCCTGGCTAGGTGGTTCTTCCACCCCTCAGGTTACCACCCATCAACAAGCAATATACTTTCAATTACTTTTGGGATGATTCTTTTGGTGGTCATAATATTGGAACTGGAGACTGTAGATACAACATATGACATATAAATAATTCACAAAAGATAACATCATAATGAAAGGAGTAGGTTACACAAATAATGAAATGCATACGAGGTAGAACAACACAGGAACTTTATTTAGTAGAACGAACTCGTGTATCTTTGTATCCAAGTATGTATGCAGGTTTGCAAGTGATTGTGTATGGGAGCATATAAACATGTGAAAGAGCGGAGACATGGCTGTTTGTCATGTCAAAGTAGACAAGAGCCTCTATGTACCAAGGAAGAACCTAGGTTTCATGCCAAGTAATACGAAATTGAGTATCCTTACATACCTCATTGTATGACCTCATTATTACCTCAAGATAACCTTCCCTTCCTCCAAATATTTATTTACGAAATAGTAGGTGATAAAACTAGCATTAACAGCCAATAAATACATCTTGGCATCCCAATGTCATAAAAAAACAACATACGGGCAGCAAGCGAATCATTATAAACCTGAGCGTATTATTTCAACCTTTTTGCCCCTAATCGTATTTTCTAATGCACGTTCTCATATACATATCACATGCACCCTATTTTAATGCCATAACAGTCATAACAATTCTACACAACATACAATTAGGCGGCATAATGTCACATCCCTTCGTTACATTTTGACGTCGACAATTCCAAACTTGTTCCAACTTTAACCAAATTGTCCCCACCATATATACACATAAAACCATTCCTAAAATAGTTAAAAAATAGTCCTAAAATAGGTGGAGGACGTGAGACCATAGTCCTCAATCAATCAGCCCACAAGTTCCTATTACGAGCACAATTACGATATCACACAAGAACTCACTTTCGCGGACTGTAAAAATGGTGCAGCAGCCTTTATACATCATTATAGAACTAATAATCATTAAAAACAGTAGTCTCCATTCATAATTAATCCAACCAAAAAGAAAAAAGCTTCCAAATAAACAAGAAAAATGTACAATAACTTTTGGTACACATACTGTCCAATAATTTCAGCAAGCATAACTAGCATATATTGCTTGTTTATCATGGGATAAGTATAACAAATACATAGATATTTCCACTTACCTTAGCCTTCAAGATTCAGGTTTCCTTCAAGAACCCTAGAGGGTTGTATTGTCTGCCTTGTGAAGTGAAGTAAAGAGAAAAAAAGGTGTCTTTAGGAAAGCTGAAAATTGTTCCAAAGTGAAATGACTTAAGGGGTTTTTTTGAGCCCTTTTTAAAGGGTCTCTTTGGCCAACTTTCTCTTGCAATTTTGACCACAGTTTAACACATATTAATAAGTTGGGTATAAAGCAACTTGGCCCTCACACTTGGGCCTAAATGGGTCTCAAAGTTGATGGGCCTTGGCTGTCCATTTTCTTAATTCCTCTTCACTTAGTTTAGGCCCAATTAGTCAAGTGGGTTGTGATGTACTTGGGCCCTTTTATTATTCATCTTGGGCTGTAAGTATTGTCCATTTATGATAGTAAAATAGGGCTAAAGTTACACCCTTAACACGGACTTTATTCATTATCGGACTTGGACAAATTCGACTTCGAGCCTTGTCTCCATTTAGCTAGAAAATTTAAGCTAAGCAAGTAGGTGACTCATCTGCTAGCTTCCTAAGTCCTACAAGCACCTCACTTCTTCACCTCGTTTAAGGTCATAATCTCCTCAATTTGACTTAAAACTTATTTACCCTCGACCCTCTTCAGCGTTATACATACATATCGCCCTCTAATTTGAGATTCAAGCACTTTTTAAAATTGGTGCTAATTTGAAAAGCCATATCACGTTTTATTTGTATAGAACTAGTACATGTAAGATGTGGGGTGTTACATAGACAATAGGCATATTATAGCAAGAACACATGTATGATCAATGCATAACTAAATCATGCTTAAGTATATCATGCTCATATAGAATATCATATGTGAAGAATAAGACCAAGCAAGCTCTCCAAGGTATAAACCCCTTGGTGGTTGATGGTGGTCGCACCCCGCCATCCATGGTGACGAAGTATAAACCCCTCGTATGGTTACCTGCACTCTTTTCTCCCGGGACCTGGCATGATCTATGCAATACTTTATATTGGATTCAACATAGGCTCTAATACAATATCTCATGTAGGAATAAACATATACATAAGCTCATTTCATCATACCTCATCAATTCCAACATTAGATCCAAGATTTGAAGCTCAAAACATGTTTAAACAATCATACTTTCATTATTAAAAATCACTGTGCAGTAAATTTCTCAATATTCAAGACCCACATGTAAAATCAACATTAAATCATGCATTATTAAATAAAAGAGAGTTTACGCACCATGGGTTGAAAGACCCAATGGTTCAACACCACATACCTTAGCTTTTGTGAACTTCTTGAAGAAGACTTTAATGGAGATTTGAAGCTTGGGTGAGATCCTTGAAGAAATCCTTGAGATTGGCCTTGAGTTTGGGACATGAATTTAGGGTTAGAAATGAGTCTAAGTGTTTAGGGGAATATTGGGGATTGTTTTGGGGTGATATGATGGTGAAATAAGGCTAAGTATAGGTGAAAATACATTTGGGAAAACTTAGGTCCAACACTTAGAAAAATCTGGGCGAACTAGGAAAAGGCAGTGCAGGAAAACAACTTCTCTGCGTTGTGAAGAGACCACAGACTGTCTCTAGAAATTACACCAAGTGCCAATTTCATAATTCGATTCCTTTGCTTTAAATGCAAGGTTAGACCCTTGTCAACTTAATTTGGATCCCCTGAACAAGAATATGAAGTCGAATTTTTGAAATTCGAAATGGAGTTTTAGATATATGGAAAACAAGTTTTCGATTACTTCCGAGGCACGTTTTCAAAAACTTTTGGGGATCGTTTTAGATGTTATGTAGTAGCTCACATGGTCTTACAGTTGTGGTCCATTCCCACAAGATTATATGATCTTATGATATGTCTTCGCTTTATATGTTTTCTTATGCATTATCTTATATTGGTATGAGCCTTATTGCTTGTGCATGTTTAAGCTTATCTCATAACTCTTTTATCTTATATATACCTATATGTTATATTTAATTATGATGGCATTACAATTTTATCCGTGCTTTGCATCTCACATACTTAGTACATTCAAATGTACTAATACCTATTTTTGCCTATATGATTTAACCATGTAGGAATAGGCACTCCTCCACCAGCTCGTGGCCAGTAGTTGACATTCCAGAGCAGCTTATTATTGTGGTGAACCCTCAGTTTGGGACTTCACCCATTTTCCACTCTACTTTGTATTTTCGTTTTAGACAATGTATTAATGGCCCTTCTGAGGTTTTTACTTTCTATGCTGACTATTATAGATTTTCCTTCTATTTGATGGAAACCGACCATACTGGTTCCGCTTGATATGTATTAGTGTTATTCTTATGGACAAAAAATGATGTTATCTCTTTTCACTGCTTTTTAATGTTGCTTCATTGCATAAAATGGCCCATAGTCCCTTTCCCCTTATGTTTTCTGCAAAAACTTTCAATTTAACGCCTATGAATGCTTAAGATGCTTAGATGACCTAGGTGAGGTGCCTTCGGGTATATCATTCACCATGTGACGACTAGGCCCCTAGATCGGGTCATTACAATCATTTGGGGCTTGAGGAATTAAAGGAGCTTTGTCCTCATTAGAGTCTTTTGTCCTTTGCAAAGGTGCTCTTCATGGAGACATTCTTGAAAATCATAACGAACAAGCATTAGAGATAAGGAATCTTAGAGAATACTCTATGGCATGACATAGACATGAAAGATGTGAAGATTTACTAAAATGCTTTATAGCCTCCAACTTGTATATGTGGCATGCTTCACACCTATGAATAAGACTCTACTTGATGCGACATAATGGAATTCCAGGACACTTCAAAACCCCGCTCAAATACCAAGTTTGCCACAACTCAAGCTAGGCCCTAGGTGTGATACAATGATTAAGACTACCAAAGAAACCTCAATCAAGCATCTTAACATGTCATAAGCATTCATAT
>JAPFFP010014403.1:0-16899 GCA_026153255.1 Solanum medicagineum
AAGATCTACACATGCAAGCACCAAAATCAACATTAGAAGATAGAGAAATTAGGTTCTTACTTAGTGAATAGCATTGAAGAAGAGGAGTTGCTTGAAAAACTTGATACCCACACTTGGTTTAAGCTACGAATCATGTGATTAACTCACGAATCGTCACAAATAAGATGGTGATTTGTTGGGGTTTTAAGAGAGAAGGTGAGAAAAGGGGAGGGGGGAACCGTGAGAGTAGAGAGAGAATGGAAAAGTCTTGAAGTGGGATTTTGGGGTCAAAGAATGGGTATTTAAAATACCTTGGTTAACATAGTTGACCTTTTTCTCTCTCCTCTACATGGACGGCCTCACGGCCTATATCATGTGGCATGGTCCGTTTGGACCGTCCGTCCCACTATACTTGGAAAAACGCAAGCACTTACATGGTCCCTCTTTGAATAGTACCACCTCAACGGTCGACCACATGGGTCATTAGAGGCAGGACAGGCTGTTGAGTTAACCATTTCCTAACAGTTAGCAATTTCCAATGCACGTCCCGACGGGCCATGCATACGCATGCCAGACGGCTCGTTCCACGAGCCGTGACATGTTGCACGGTCCGTGTGGACCAGCCGTGTCACCCCACTTGTCCAACTTGTTGCACATAGATGCCCTACATCATTTAAGCATGCCAGACAAGTACCCCCACGATCTGTCTCACACCAGACGGTTCGTGTAGCTACAAGTGGCCTTCTACTTAGCCAAAATTTGGCTGTTGTGACATTAAGCCATGCCATCCACCACACGTAAGCTCCCGACCTCCAAAATGATACCTTTACTCCCCTAAAAATATTAGTCAAAAATAAGAAAATTGCATGACATATACATGATGATTTTTTTAATTTTAATAATAACTATTACAATGCATGGGTTGCCTCCCATGGAGTGCTTGATTTAACTTCGCGGCATGACACATTGTCTTGACTACTTAGACTTCGTCAAGGAGCAAGACCTCAATCACTGAAGCTTCTTCTGCTACACCAAAATACTGCTTCACTCTTTGTCTGTTTACCTTGAACCGATCCCCATTCTCCGCTTCTAGCTCAATTGCACCATGGGGAAGCACCTGGATGATTTTGTATGGGCTAAACCACCTTCGCTTGAGCTTGCCTGGGAAGAGCCTCACCCTGGAGTTGTATAAAAGTACCTTGTTACCAACACTAAAACTTCGCTGAGCAATATGCTTATCATGTTGGATCTTTATCCTCTCTTTGTACAATGCTGCACTCTCATATGCTTGGAGGTGAAACTCATCCAACTCATTGAGCTGGTCAAGTCTTAGGCCAACAACCTCTTCCCAATTCATGTTGAGTTTTGTCAAAGCCCAAAATGCCTTGTGCTCTAACTCCACAGGCAAATGACAGGCTTTACCAAACACCAACTAATATGGAGATATACCAATGGGTGTCTTGTAAGCTGTCCTATAGGCCCAATGTGCATCGTCTAGCTTCCTCGCCCAATCGATCCGGGTAGAATTCACAGACTTGGTCAGGATTTCCTTGATCTCTCTGCTCGACACTTCAACCTATCCACTATTCTGAATGTGATAAGGTGTGGCAACCTTGTGCTATGTACTCCATATTTTACTAGCACTGCATGAAAAACCTTTTTACAGAAGTGAGAACACCCGTCACTAATGATAGTTCTGGGTGTCCCAAATCTGGAAAAGATGTTTCACCTCAGAAATTGGACAACACTCTTGCCCTCATTGTTTGGTAATTCCACCGCTCCACCCATTCAGAAATGTAGTCCACAGCCACCAGGATGTACTTCATTCCATAAGAACTCATAAATGATCCCACAAAGTCAATGCCCCAAACATCAAAAATCTCTACCTCAAGAATAGGGGTCATGGGCAGCTCTTGGCGCTTTGAGATGTTACCCTATCGCTAGCACTAATCACACCCAAGCACGAAGTCGTGGGCATATTTATAGATGGTGGGCCAGTAGTACCCACATTGGAGAATCTTCTTCGCCATTCTTGCCCCACCATGTTGACCCCCCGCTGCGGATGAGTGACAGGCCTCCATTATACTCAACATCTCCGCTTCTAGAATGCACCGCCTGATAACCCCATCAGCACATGTTCTGAACAAGTACGGGTCATCCCAGAAGTACCTACACAAATCAAAAAGAAACGTTTTTCTCTGGTGAGGGTTAAGGTCGTCTAGCATAATATCGCTCACCAGAAAATTAACAAAATCAGCAAACCAAGGAATGAGGTCAACAGAAGCTATCAGTACTTGCTCATCGGTAAAGGAATAATCGATACCAATCCTCTAATTTGGACAAGTGGTCTGCTACTTGGTTTTCAGATCCTTTTATGTCTAGGACTTCGAAGTCAAACTCCTGCAGCAGGAGAACCCATCTGATCAACCGCTACTTAGCATCGTTCTTTTCCATGAGGTATCTCAAAGCCAGATGGTCGGTGTGCACTATTGATTTGGTTCCCAATAAGTATGCCCAAAACTTATCAAATGCATATACCACAGCTAACAATTCCTACTTAGTCACAGTGTAATTCTTTTGAGCGTCATTGAGGGTCTTGCTGGCGTAGTATATGGGGTGGAAAATCTTGTTGTGCTTCTTTCCGAGCACAACACCTACAACAATTCTAGTTGCATCACATATCACCTCAAACGGGGCAGTCCAGTCAGGTGCAACCACCACAGGAGCGGAAATCAGCTTTTGCTTCAAAATCTCAAAGGCATGCTTGCAACTATCATCAAGGTGGAACTTTGCATCCTTCTCTAGTAGCTTGCACAAACGATGTGCGATCTTGGAGAAGTCTTTGATAAATCATCGGTAGAAGCCTGCATGCCCAAGGAAACTCCGGACTCCCTTCATAGATATGGGAGGCCATAATTTCTCAATCGCCTCGATCTTTGCCTTATCCACTTCTATGCCCTTCTCAGAAACCTAATGGCCAAGAACTATTCCCTTTTTTACCATGAAGTGGCACTTCTCCCAATTTAGCACCAAGTTAGCCTCCTCACAACACTGTAATGCCCTGCTAAGATTCAACAGACATGTATCAAAGGAATCACCTACTATAGAGAAGGCATTCATAAATACCTCAAGGGTGTCTTCAACGATGTCAGAAAAGATCGACATCATACAGCGCTAGAAGGTGGCTGGGGCATTGCACAGCCAGAAGGGCATCCTTTTGAAAACAAAAGTCCTATACAGGTGAGCTCATACAGGCAAGTGAAAGTAGTCTTCTCCTGATTGTAGTCCAAGTACCCATCCAAGAAGCAGTACAACCCTTGACTTGCCAACCTGTCTAACATTTGGTCCATGAAGGGCATGGGGAAATGACCCTTTAAGGTCTATTTATTCAGCTTCTGGTAGTCCATGCATATTCGCTATCCAGTCACAGGTCTCAACGGGACCAACTCATTTTTTTCGTTAGCAACTATTGTCATGCCCCTTTTTTTCGAGACACACTACACTGTACTGACCCACTTGCTGTCAGAAATGGGGTATATCACCCCAGTATCAAGCCACTTAATAATCTTTTTTGACCACCTCTTGCATAGGTGGGTTCAGCCTGCGCTGGTGCTCAATACTAGGCACACAATTATCCTCTAATTTGATCTTGTACGTGCATATCTCTGGAGGAATCCCTCTGATATCCGCGATGGTCCAACCAATAGCTCGCTTGAACTTTTGGAGGACCTCCAACAATGCCTCCACCTAGTTTTCATGATGATTTGCAGCTACGATCATAGGAAGAGTGTTGTCAGTACCAAAAAATACATACCTAAGTTGGGGTAGCTCCTTGAGATCCACAACTGGAGGCTCCTCAATGGAAGGTTTAGCTGGTGGTGTGGACCTATTCTGCAGGTCTAATTCTAATTTTCTTGGTACAAATTGCTTGGTTCCCCTACCTTGCAACACATTCACGGTGTCTGCATACCCGCTAATACCATCATCTATGAAGTTCATCAACAGAGCTGCTAGTGTGTCTATACTCATTATTTCCTAAAGTGGGATCTCAAAAAGACAATTATCTTCAACATCTAGGATAGACATCACCGCCACCTCTTTAGGTCTCCTCATTACAGCATACACATTGAACATCACCTCTTCTGTGTTGAGTCTGAAGGTCACCTCTCCTTGCTCTACGTCGACCAATGCCCTACCAGTAGCCAAAAATAGTCTCCTAAGGATGATGGAGACCTCAAAATCTACCTGGAAGTCCAGAATAACAAAGTTTGCAGGAAATGGGCCAACCCACATGAACCAGTATATCACATAGGATCCCACGGGCCGCTTTACCCATCTATCTGCCATAAGTAGCTGTATTGTAGTGGGTGTGGGGGCTCCTAAGCCCAGCTACCTGTAAACTGCCAGCGGTATCAAGTTGATGCTGACACACAGATCACACAGAGCTCTTGTGAAATCAAATGCTCCAATGGTACACGGGATAGTGAAAGCTCCCGGATCTTCCTTCTTTTCTATAAGAGATCTTGTGGCAATGTCACTACAATGGTGGAGATTGTTTGCCGGCTCGACTGTGGCTGTCCTCTTCTTAGTCACTAAGTCTTCATGAACTTAGCGTAGCCCGATATCTGCTCAAGTGCCTCAACTAGAGGGATGTTCACTAGAATCTCTTTTAGCATGGACAAGAACTTCTGAAACTTGCCATCTTCAACCTTCTTCTGCAACCTCTGTGGGAATGGTGGTGGAGGCTTAGGAATGGCTGGTAGAGATTGGATCACTGCTGGTGTCACCTTAGGCTCTTTAGTAATTTCAGGCTCTATTAGTGTCACCTCTACTTCTTCACTCAAATCATCAGCATGCGCCTCCACGGGGTTAGGCATCTTGCCCTTAGTTGAATCCAAACCTGCATTACAAGGTATAATAGGGTCAGAGAGTACCTTACCGCTCCTCGTGGTTACTTCCATGCAATGACCATTATTTTTTGGGTTCTGAATAGTGTTGCTCGGAAGTGACCCAGTTTTTCTCTGATTTATGGTTGCTGACAATTGCCCCATTTGTTGCTCTAATTGCTTGATCGAGGTGGAATAAGAGTCGACCAGATGCCGAACATTGGACATCTCCCCTTTTATATATCGCATCCCTACCTCAGTGGACTCAACTTTGTCAAGTACCTTTGCCATCATCTCTTCTAATTTGGAGTTTCCCCCACCATCATTCTGGCACTCTCGGTTCCTATAGTCGTCTCTGTTCTGCCAGTTTCCTTGATAGTTCGGATCATAACCATAGTTCCGACCTTGATTATCGGCATTGAACGACTGGTAACCCCCCTAACTGCCTAAGAAGTTCGCCTCATCATCATAATTATATCCTTGGTCATCATACCTGGGCATTGTGTCTACAGATTTTACCTTTTTGGAGCCTCTGTCTAAGAACCACTTTGCCAGCAAGTCCAGTTGGGTCTTCATGTGGGCCATGTCCTGATCTCATTCCTCCTCGTTTTGTTGCTGTTCTGGAATCATCTCAAAGACAAGCCCCGAACAATCTCCATCTCTCATTTACCATGCCCTGTTGTTCTTAGCTACCTGATCTAAGATCACCACTATGTCTGGGGAAGTCTTAGACACAAATGATCCCCCACAAGCAGCATCATTGATCGGCTTTGTCACAAAGTTGCAGGACCTGTAGAAGACTGCCTTCAAGTGCTCATCTATGAGGAGATGATCAGGACACTGCTTAAGTTTCTGCCTGAATCTCTCCCAAGTCTCATGTAATGCTTCATTCGACAGTTGCTTGTGAGTCCCGATGATTTTTAGATGTCTTGATGCGGGGACAAGAATGCCTCCTTTAACTCTCCCCAAGTGCGGATGGAATCATTTGGAAGCTCATTTAACCACATAGTTGCTGCACCAAAAAGAGATAATAGAAATAACCGCAACCTAATTGCCCGCTGACTGACCTCAGGAATCTCAGATGATTGGCATGTCGCCAGAATGTTGAGGACATACTAATTTGCATCCTCTGTTGCTGCGCCGCTAAACAACCCTTTCACTTGTAGCATTTGCAGCATAGTGCTAGTGATAGTGAACTTAACACCCGCGGGCAATGGGGGAAGTACAAGCCCTAATGATCCCAGCACCATCATCACCATCGTTCACTGCTTAGGGCGGCCGAGGCACTTGGGATCTAACACCGGGCAGCGGTACCTATCTAAGTGGTGCTGCCAGTGGTACCTCATTTCCAACATTGTCATCTTCACCCAAAATATCGTTTCCCGCACCTGCAGGGTTCATAGCCAACTCTCTTAGTCTATTTGCTTTGAATTCTTGGGCATTCATTCTGTGGATTGATTTAGTAAGCTCGGGTCATAGGAAACAAGCGCTTCACCCTTGCTTCGGGTATTTCGCATGCAACACAGGATCCCTACCAAGAAACAAAAGTAAAATTAGGGACTAGTATTACAAACTGAGAATAGAAACTAATAGACTATTACTTCGCCCTATTCCCGGCAACGGTGCCAAAATTTGATATGCCTAAATTTACACTCCAAACAGAATAGTAAAGCGGTTGTTGATCAAATATAGAACTCAACCAAAGTTGAGGTCGATCCCACAGAAAATGCGTGAAAATATTTCTAGTAGCATCGTTTTCAGATGTAATATCTATTCTCGAAACAAAAGTGCATAAAAAGTAAATATGGGGTGTTTTGTTTTTTTTTTTAAACTAATTTACTAAATTAAAGCAATAAATGAGTGCAAGAACGACTAGATTTCAAATAATTAATGTGAGGCTAGGATTGTGTTCCCCATGACATCTAACGCGGTAGACGAATCTAGTGGTAAACTCGTTCATGATTACGTATATAAGATCTAACAAGTTATGTAACACCTAATTCACCTCTTGATCCCTCTTAGATGCATATCATTCATCACCTTTTGGTCTCAGAACGTATACATACTAACCCTTGTTGTTAATCCCGGAATACTCTCAATTTTTGATCTCAAATACTTAGACTAGGTTAAAACCCCCAAATTTCCGTCTTAGAATTCTTTTCCTAATCAAAACATCCCTTTCGGGCATGCAAAGAATAAAGGATTATCCTAATGTATCGACTCATCAAGGAAGAAATTATAATAAAGATTACTACGATATATACTCTAATTAATCCTGATTTACCCCATATTTGCCTATCTTACTGCTTTGTCATGTTTCCCACAACCCTACTTGTGGGTTTAGCCTAATATATTCAAGGAATAAAACTCATAATTATACAAGAAATTCATAATAAATGACTTACTATTGAAGAATCCATGAATCCACAAGTTATAATCTTGAATTCGATAAACAAAATCCCAAAATCTTGTGAAATCTATAAGAAAATAATATTTTTCAATGTTTTCTAGCTCTAGCCATCCAAAACTACCTCAAAACAAAATAAAATGACTATTTATATATAAAGAAAACTTAATCCTAAATAAAATAGGAAAAATTCGTCGGCATGGACATGGCCCACTACACGGCCAGTGTGACGGGTAGACGGACTGTCAAACGGTCCGTATGGCTGTCCTTGGCCTCAAATTTTGTCGCTCGTCATGTGCCACTAGATGCTTAGGTAAATGACCCATGTGGGTTAGAACGGTCCATGAAATAGACCGTCTGATGCACCTTAGTCAATGTCTCACTCACATCTTTAACACGCCTTGATGTCACGGACCGTGGTTAGTCACACGGTCCGTAAAATGCTCCGTCTGAACACCCTTAGATCATTTTACTTGTTTTTCGGTAGTGTCACCTTCACGTCACCCACACAAGACTTGGGACAGCTACTCATACTCCCAACGGCCCGTAAGACATGTCGTCTCGTGCCACTTGGCTAAAATCTTTCAACTTTCGATGGACTACCCCTTCACGTCACTTTGACGAGCTTCATGACGACCCATTTGATGTCCCATGGTTTGTGACACATGCCGTGGTACTTGCCTTCGCCAAATAGCCACTGCTATCAGCAAAGTGTGAGGCCATGATGGGCCTCAAGTCCGTGTGGATGTACGCGAGCCATGTAGGCTCCCGTGTGCCCATACTTGATTCCATTTTTACTCCTCTTTGCACTCTTTTTCATCCTTTTTTCTTTTCTTACTCTCATTTCTTCTATGCCTTAGTCTTTTTCCTTTATAACAACAAAAACAAATATCAAAATAATAAGTTTGCTTGAGAACTTGAAAAAATTCTTTATTTAAAGCGTTAAAGTCGTATTTCTACGACTCATCAATATGTACTTACTTTTACCTTCAAGGTTGAGGGCCTGTTTAAGAACCCCAAAAGTTTCCTTGTGGCTGCTTTGTAAAGCTAAGCAAGATAGAGAGAACTTTGTGAAAGCTGATTTTTTTTCCAAGTTGAAATGGCTTAGAGGTGTTGTTTGTAGGCCCTTTTAGTGGATTACTTTGGCTGAATTTCCTTTACATTTTAAGCCTTATTTTATCAAGTTAGTAATGTACCATTTTTCCCCTTTCACTTGGGCCTTATTGGATTGCAAATTGATGGGCCTTGGCTGCCCATTTTTCTCTTTTCTCCTTAGTTTGGGCCCAAATCACCAAGTGAATTGTGAATATATTTGGTCCCTTTTTATTATTTATCTTGGGCTGCAAATGGTGTCCATTGACGATGCAAAACCACAAGCAAAAGTTACACCCTT
Source organism: Solanum medicagineum (assembly GCA_026153255.1). Taxonomy (NCBI): domain Eukaryota; kingdom Viridiplantae; phylum Streptophyta; class Magnoliopsida; order Solanales; family Solanaceae; genus Solanum; species Solanum medicagineum. The sequence continues at coordinate 8,666 of JAPFFP010014403.1, forward strand.
AACCCGCACTTTATTCATTATCGAACTTGGACAGATTCAGTGTCGGGTCTCGTCTCCGTCTAGCTAGCAAATTTAAGCTAAGTACATAGGTGACTCACCTACTAGCTTCCTAAGTCCTACAAGCACCTCACTTCTCTCACCTTATTTAAGGCTGCAATCTCCTCAATTTGACTTAAAACTTATATACACTCACTCATCTCAAATGTTAGACGTTCATAGCCCTCTAATCTAAAACTCAAGGACTTTTAAAAATGGTCGCTAATTTGGCCAGCCACATCATGTTCCATTTGCATAGAACTAGTACATGTAAGATATGAGGTGCTACACCTCCTTTTATCCTTTATCAGGTCACAGTTAAAATTACTGGACTTGGGTCTATGAAATCTCAACTACGAATCATAGATAGATCTACGACATGTAAGTACTGGTCTCATAGACCTCTTAACACTTGGAAAAATTTAGAATCTTACTTGAGTACCACGAACTCCATTCACGACTCATAGTTTGATCTACGAGTCGTAAAGTTGGCTTGTGGGTTGAGTTCACATTGGTCATGCTCACTGGAAATCTCTATGAGATGGGGTTACGAGTCGTAAAATACAATACAACTCGTAAGTCGATTCGTACAAATTGTACCTGATGCATTTCTCCGCAAAATCGACTGCCTTAGTCTTTTACCCGCATACTCTTCATAAAATTCACTTGCACCCTATGTACACCAAACCCAATGTTAAAAATAATAATCAAAACACAGACAAACAACTACCTAAGAATCCAAAAATTTAAAATAAACCAAAAACTAAGCTAAAACATCAAAATCCTTGGCTTGCCTCCCAAGTAGCGCTTGATTTATTATCGCGGCACGACTTAGACAGATTGGCTACTAGACTTCACCAATTTCCCAAACCTCATTTTTCAACTCATCAGGATGCTTCATAGACTGACTGATATCAAAGACAACTTCTTCATCATTCACTCTAAACCTGAGACGACTGACCTCTATATCCATTAGAGCTAGTCCCATGGCTAGGAATGGTCTCCCCAAGATGATTGGAACTTCAAAATCAACCTCACAGTCTAGATTCACAAAATCTACAGGGAATATGAATTTATCAACCTTTTCAAACACATCATATAGTATCCCTATAGGTTTCTTCACCGTTCTATCCACCATCAACAACCACATGTTAGTTGCAATAGGGGCACCCAAGCCAAGTTTCTTATAGACCGTAAGAGGTATCAAATTGATACTAGCACCCAAATCACATAGTGCCCTTGCGAACTCCACATCTCCTATAGCGCAAGGTATAGTGAAAGCACCTGGGTCTTCACGCTTTTGAACTAAGGACTTAGAAGTGATAGCACTACAATGTTGAAGCTCTTGAGAAAGCTCCTGACTCGCCGTGCACTTTTTAGTAACCAAATCATTCATATACTTTGCATGATTCGACATTTTTTCCAAAGCTTCAATAAGAGGGATGTTGATTGATAGTTTCTTAAGCATAGAGATAAAGTGTTTGAACGTGCCTTCCTCCTCCCTCTTTTTTGAGTCTTTGAGAGAAAGGAGGAGGAGGCCTTGGGATGGGCTTATACTTTTGTAGCTCTTTAGCTACCTCACTAGCCCCATCATTGACACAATCATCTCCTTCAACCACATCCTTATCTTCAACTATCTTCTAATGAACATGTTCTACCTCAACCGACATAGGAAGATCAATGGTACTCTTACCACCTCTAGTAGTATCCGCCACACAATGCCCGTCATTCTTTGGATTTTGAACTGTGTTGCTATGCAATGTACCCTTATAATGCTGATTCAACTGAGTTGACACCTAACCAAATGAAACGACCCCAAAATAATGCCCCAATATGTGACTCGAAAGTGTTCAAAATGTTCCATATATCTCAAAGTTCGTGCATGATATCAAAAATTCAACTTCGTATTCTTGATTGGGGGAAAAATTGAGTGGGAAATAGGTCTAACCCCGATTTAGAGCAACCATATCAAAATTCAAAAATCCAAAGTTGCAATTTCTAGACAGGTTTTCGCACCCTGTGTTATTTTGGTCTAGTTTTTGTTGTTCTGTCCAAGACTTTTGCATCTTGGGCCTAAGTCTTCCCATGCGTTAAAGTACCTAAACTTAGCCATATTTCACCTTCATATCATATAAGATATTCCTCAATACTCTCCAAAACACTTAGACAAATATTTCACTCAAAATTCAAGTGCCAAAATTCATTCTGGATCTTAAGGATTTCATTCAAGCTTCAAGTCTCCATTCCAATCTTCATCAAGGAATTCTCCAAAGTTAAGGTGTGTGAGTTTTAACCATTGGGTCCTTTCACCCATGGTTCCCAAGCCTCATTTTTACATAAATCTCATATTTCTAAGTTGATTTTACTTATGGATATTCTATTATGAATTTGACTATAATCTATATTTGGGTTTCATGAAAGTGTGACTATTTTAGCATGTTTTGAGCTATGAATCTAGTATCTATTTTAGGATTTGATGAAGGGTTTCAATGTATATTGCATGAGGGTATTACCGAGTGTTGGTGGGTTGATTTACTTCAAGTTTTATTGCATAATTTCACTCTTGAATTGCATGACTTTACACTAGCATTACACACCCACCAAGTGTTTGATAAAATGTCCGGATTAGGCTTCTTGAGTTATTGATGATCTATTGTATGGCTTATGGAAAAAGTGAATTTATGATGATGAAAGTAATGTATGAATGTGGTCATTTCTTGGAAAGCATCTATAGTGTTGCAAGTGACCATACCATAGATGAGGGGTATATATCTCATCTACCTTGTCGGATGGTGACAATCCCGCACTACCATATATGCTGGGTATATACCTCATCCACCCTGTTGGGTGGTGGAAATCCTGTACTACCATAGATGAGGTATATATACCTCATCCACCTTGTCAGGTGGTGGCAATCCCGTACTACCATAGATAAAGGGTAGACGCCTCATCCACCTTCTAAGCGAGTGGCATGCCTTGGATTCCAAATACTAAGTTGCTTAGTCTATGATGATGGTCTCTTCTTCACATGTAATACGTCCTATATAAACATTTTTTACTTCAACCATCATTCATACTTGTCATATTGTTATTATACCATCCATTGCCTATGATATTGCATTTTGCCTAGGTTGTCTATCTCTTGTTGCATTGCATTCTACATACTTAATACATTCAAATGTACTAATCCATACTCTATGCCTATATGATGTTACCATATACGAACCGGAGCTCCACTTGACCATCCTCCTCCTCCACGTGGCTAGTACGATTACTCTCAAAGAAAGTTGGTGAGTCCTTAACTCCGAGGACATACTTCTCTTGATTTATGCTATGTATTGACTCTTATTTTGGAAACTTATGACTATGAGGGTGAGCCCGGAGATTGTCTTGGGCCCCCTTCCTACCTATGTATTAGAGGTTTTGTTAGAACGTTATGAGATGTTAATGTTACATTTATTGGCTTGTTATGTTCTATGGTATCAAGGATGTCCCTTAGCCCTGTATTCCCTTTTTACCATCTTTCATTGTTATTTTATTGCTTCCGCAACCAAGGATGTGTAATGATATGATTGTTATTTTATTGCTTCTGCAACCAAGGATGTGTAATGATATGTTAAGAGGCTTTTTTGGGATTCATTCGGGTTCCCCATTTGCCGTGTCATGTCTAGGCCCTAGGCTTGGGTCGTGACACCAAATTATTGCTCAAGCTATTTAATAGCCATAGAATAAGACTCTATCTTTTGATTAATGCTTAAAATATCAGATCTCATGCCCCTTAGAGTTTCATCTTGTGTCTCGGCCTTCTTCAACAAACGATCAAACATCTCCTCAATTCTAGAATTGCTTGTACCGGCGTCTTGGTTATGTGGTGGCACATATGGACCATTTCCAAAACCATCTCTTCTACCTCAATCTGTTCTGGACCCCTATTCCTCTCATAATAACCACCTTGGTCATCTTTATAGCTCCATCTCTACCATAGTTTCGACCTTGGTTTCCTGGATTTTGGTGCCAATAGTCCTGATTGTACCCTTGGGCATTGGTCCAGAAACGTCCTGTCTGATTATTCACAAAGAAAGCATCCTTCTTAAAATAATACCCCTCGTACATGGGTGCACATGGAGGTTGATGAACTACCACATTTACTTTTTCCTGATTCTGCTTGACTATAACATCCATGCTTGTGCAAAGTTGAGCAAGTTGTTGCATAATCTCTTAATTGATCTTGGCTTGATTTAAACTAACATTAACAACATGAACTCCTCATAGAAGCTCTATCTCGTTGTCCCCATGCACGATTCGTCTTGACCACTTGTTCCATACGTTTTGCAATCCTAGCAAATGGTTGATCTAAAAACATGCCCCCATAATGGTGTCGGCACAGGCTTGACTATTGTCATCAACGACATGGTAGAAGATCTCCACCAAGGCATCATCAACTATCTTGTGGTCAGGGATGCTCTGCAAACACTTAGTAAACTACTCCCATATAGTGCTATTGAATCACCAAGAAGTTGCCGAAAGTTGTTGATTTGATCCTTTAACTTGAGCTTCTTCGATCTAGGGAAGTACCTCTCCAGAAAGGACTTTTGCAAATTTTCCCAACTAGTGATTGAACTTTGTGTGAGTCAAATAACCATGACGCAGCATTACCCATAGGAGATAATAGAAAAACACGAAGTCCCACAGCATCCTTAGATAGATTATGTCTCCCCATCATACTCTTACAAACAAATGCCACATTGTGCAAGTAGCTATGTGGATCCTCTGATGGTAGGGCCGCAAATAATCCACGATTTTGTAACATTTGAAGGAACCCACTAGAAACTGTGAACTTTGTGTCAGCTAGTAATGGTGGCAACAAAATAACCCCGATCACATCCATAGCCATAGGGTTCAACCTATATTGATTCCATTGGTAAGAATTTTCATTGAAATCTCAAAGGTGTGGAATATCCTCCAAAGAAGGTGGGTTGTCATTCCGATCATCGTCATTAACATTCTGATTCAAGGCTACATTACCCGTGATGTTAGCATTTTCTTGGGCCATTCTTTTTGTAATTCTTTGGATCTCTAGATCAAGTGGAGTTAAGGCATTTCCATGACTACTAATGTTGGGCATACACTACTAGCATACCCTTCTAACAAACAAAACAAAAACAAAAGTAAAATACAAGGGAACTAAGGATTGACATTTGAATTACAATTACTAGTGAATTCAATTATGTCTAGCCGTATTCCCTGGCAACGGTGCCAAAATCTGTGATCATTACACCTCTCTTTTGGAGGATAAAGTGGTCGTCAAATATAAAACCTAACCAAGGTTAGGTTGAATCCCACAGAAATTACGGAGACTCACAACGAATTCACCAATACACAATTCAAGTAATTAACAACTCAATTGCCTGAAGGGGGAGGGATTTGCAATGTTCAATAGGAAAATAAACTAAACTAACTAAAGAAGGAAATAATCAATAATGGAGAGCAACTTGGGAATTGTGTTCCCAAAGATTCACCAATTCAATATCCCCAGATAACCCAATTAGCCACTAGAGTATAACATGTAGGATGGTAATTTAAGTTCACCAAGCCCTTTGGTCAAAGGTGAGAGACCAATTTCACTATGTTACTTGCCCATCTCCATAGTGTGCAATACTAATCATTACCTATATCCCAGTCAACATCCCCTTGGTCTATTTCGGTTGATTAGACGAGAATACATCATCAAATTCTGTTAATAAATCTCTTTTCCTATTCATTACCACCTGGATCAGAAAGGTAACACTAGGAAAGTTCTAATATTGGCCACCACTAGAAAATATGCAAAACGAAGAGAATTGATTAATACAAGTAAATACCTATTCTAAGAATTGCAAATTATCCGAGTTTATTTGGTTAGATCTTTATGGTTCCCACAACCCCAAGTTGTGGATTTAGCTACTCATGCTATGGGTAGATGGAGAAATCATGAACTGAGAAAACATAATTAATCACTTACCCAGTTGGGATGAAGAATAAGCAAATCCAAAATATATTAAGAATCACAAGATTTGAAGATACAATGAATCCACAAGTGTATTCTCCTCCAAGATTGAAATCTCCAAGTATAAAACCCTCAAAGTATATCCTAATGATGTTCTCTACTGTATTCTTCTGAATAATGACCTAAAAATTATTATTTATAGCATTTACAAATGATTCCTTAAAAAATAGAAAAACTAGTCGACGACTTTCTACGACTAGCATTTATGACTCGTAAACTAATTTATGAGTCGTAATCAGGGTCTCGTATTCATCTCTTGAGATCTTGGACTTTACTGCTATGAATCCACTTTACAATTCGTAGACTGATTCACGACTTATACTGCACTCTTGTAGACTTCATCTACATCACTGGTCTTTCACTGAAATTCTTCAGAAATCACTCTTTCGACTCGTATAGTGATTTATGACTCGTATATAGGTCTCTTATAATTTAACTTCAGATCTAATCTTTCACTAAAAATCTTCATGAAACCCACCCTAGGCTTGTAGAATCCTCTACAACTAGTAGAGGGTCCCATAAACCATCAAAAATCAGAAAAGTCTGCAATTTTACCGCAAAATCATGCCAACCTGCTTTCCTGCAAACTAAACACCAAAAATACATAAAAACTATAAATATTGCATTGAGAACACACAAAATCCTAAATTTTAAGCATCAAATGTGTTGTATTTTGACAGCACATGAACATATGCGCAATAATTATAGCTATGGGTATTCCCTTCTATTACCAGCAAGGAACTGTGTGGAGGAGCTCTGCAAAAATGAGGTTATCTATTGTGTCAATTTAGAAAAGGATACTGGTAATAAACATTTTAGAGTCACACTTTGCCATGCATGCTCCACAAGTTGATGGAAACACCATTAGCTGTGAAAATGAAGAGCTATCAAAAGGAAAATTTTAAAGGAAATATGTATATGCAAGAAATCCCAGCATGATGACATACCTCTTCAGGAGATGGATATAAGAATTGAGCTTCAACTATTTTTGCACTGTTACCCTGAGAAATAGCCTGATGTCCTGCTTTTTCTCCAACTGATCCATGTGGCTCATTTAGTATAAGGAAATTGTGTTGACCTTTTGGTATAGCTTCAAAGGCAATGTAGGAGAACTTTCAGTTAAGGGATTTACGAACAGCGCTAACACCTTAGTAGCCTAGGATGTTATTAAAATCAATAAGAAAAGGTGTTGTATCAAAGATATTGGATAGTTAGATGGAGATTTGGTTAAGGAGCTTATCGTAGTTGTTAAAGACGACAATTGGGTGCAGTGTGCCATATGCAGATGGGAACGACAAAAGGGTAGAAAGCAGGAAATTTAAGTTAAAGAGAATTCCTTACATTATATAGGTGGGTTAAAGATTCTCTTATAATTGACACTTTGTGAAGAAAAAGTGTTGATAGCTACTGAATAACATTATAAAGCTGTCAACTGATGGAATAACTTGGAGGCCGGGTTCTGCTGGTTTAATGTTCATGGAAATATAGCTTTCATGGTATGTAATCAAAGGCAAACTATACAAAAAATAACATACCAACAGGTAAAAGTTATGCATCATAAGAAAACGCTAAGAATATGAGGCCAATTGATTCTCGGTGTAGATGAGAGTATGCAAGTCCATTGAAGAGACTCAAAAAGATCACGACAATATTTTCCATTAGGAACAAGACATCGATTAGATCTTTTACTTGCATCTTACCACTCTAAAGATGCTCATAATACGTTGATCTAAAAAGGTTGTTTTTTATAGAGTGCCGACTCATGAAGAAATGACGAAAGTCAAATAGGTACATCTTGAAATTAGTGAAATGCACACAATTGATGTTATATCTTGTAATAATGATTTATAGTTCTTCTTCAAAATTGACTTGAATCAGATACTTAAAAGCCTCTACCTAGCCAAATGTAGAAGTTTTATGTCATTAATATTGTTATTATTGTCGTTTGCTTTTTAATTTCTTATATAGTTATGTGAGCATATACTTAACAGAGTTTTCACTATCAAAAAGTATCCTATTGTTATATTGTTTAATCTCCCGAAGAGACATATGAAACCACAACGGTAAACTTCATTTGTCCGATGAATATCATTTTGTTGGAGAAATGAAGAATAGGTTTACGAACAATACATTAAACCTTTATAACAAACAC